>JANTPZ010146790.1:0-22878 GCA_025593235.1 Vachellia pachyceras
TTAAATTGATCTGATCAAATCATATCCATTTAATTAATCCAAATAATGAGCCAACAGATTTAATTTATCCTTATAAATTAAATTGATGTTAGTTATTTAATTTATCAAATAAATTAAACTAACACACACAAATATTATTTATATAATATTGTGCAATTTTGAATTTTAACATATATACACATATATTTAAAATTCAAATAAACCCTAGAAATAAAGCTTATGTTGGGCTGTTCTTGCATGCGACCCTGTAGGCCCATATAAAGTTGGCAGTGGGCTAATCTCACCATAAGCCCACAAGTCGTAAGCGGTCTCTAGCAAGGCATTACGACTACCCAAATCATACGGGGATCGTTAACACGGCGTAACTTTTTATGTAACCACATCAAGTCCCTTTTGTCACGCAATATCTCAGTCAAGGATGAGGCATGGATGACATCATCCTCCTATTCTCGACCATTACTTTCTCGATCCCTGAGTGGTCTGATCAAAGAAATGAAAACCCCTTTTCATTACAGTATGACCATACATTTCTCAGACTCACTCATCTAAGAAATATATATACACACATGCCGCTGTGTGTATGTATGACTTCTGTAATTTATATTTATAATTATAATATATATATGATATAATAAATTAATACTAATAACAGTAAGGAGGAAACTGTCATCTCCCTCCCAACCTAAACAGTGTCTTGAGAGATCTATTGGAGATAACTCTGTTTGATTAAGTTACAACCGGTTTTATTTCTGGGTTGTATACCAATTTTCTGTTTTTTAAAAAATAAAATAAATTGCTTGAAATCGTGTTTTTGGTTACGTATTCTAAAAGAGGGTTGTTCTAAGAAAGGAATGGAAGGCTACAAGTTTTTTAATGTTTTGTTACTCTTTGGTTATAGTTGGAAATTTGAGACATAATAATTAGGTACTTCGTCACTCTTGGGTTATGACGTACAAGTAGTGGAATTTAAAATTTTCTAATCCCAAATACGAATCTGTCAAAGATGTTTAGATCGAGGATACGAAGGCGTACCTTTTTTTTGTGTTTTGAAGTTGTCCCTTCCTATGCGTCTGGATTTCTTAAGATTCCACAACCTTCCTCCTTCTTGCTTCCGATCATGAAGAGCCGATGTTCTTTCAATCGCCTCCCTCTAGCGATATCCACGCTAACAGTTCCCAACAACAGCAGCGTGCTAACGCCTCTTTTTTTTCACTCTCTCTAGGGTTTCATGGCTCAAGAACGAATTCAAATACAGAATGGGATGCCTTCTCTATTCATGAGCACTTATATTTATAAAGCTCATAGAGGGCATCATAATCAAGGATTAATCTTTTATTAATTTTAAAAAATTCGAATTTTAATTTCAAAAGGATATTCTAGATCTAATCTTGAAATTCGGATTTCAAAAGATATTCTAGATCTAATCTTGAAATTCGGATTTCAAAAGATATTCTAGATATAATCTTGAAATTCGAATTTCAAAAGGATATTCAAGATCTAATCTTGAAATTCGAAATTTGAAATTCAAAATATGAAATTCGAATTTTGCAATCTTAATTTGGATTAAATTGATCTGATCAAATCATATCCATTTAATTAATCCAAATAATGAGCCAACAGATTTAATTTATCTTTATAAATTAAATTGATGTTAGTTATTTAATTTATCAAATAAATTAAACTAACACACACAAATATTATTTATATAATATTGTGCAATTTTGAATTTTAACATATATACACATATATTTAAAATTCAAATAAACCCTAGAAATAAAGCTTATGTTGGGCTGTTCTTGCGTGTGACCCTGTAGGCCCATATAAAGTTGGCAGTGGGCTAATCTCACCATAAGCCCACAAGTCGCAAGCGGTCTCTAGCAAGACATTACGACTACCGAAATCATACGGGGATCATTAACACGACGTAACCTTTTATGCAACCACATCAAGTCCCTTTTGTCAAGCGATATCTCGGTCAAGGATTAGGCATGAATGACATCATCCTCCTATTTCTGACCATTACTTTCTCGATCCCTGAGTGGTCTGATCAAAGAAACGAAAACCCCTTTTCGTTACAGCATGGCCATACATTTCTCAAACTCACTCATTGAGGGGCCCAGTAATATCTCTCAACTAATGTGACGGACAAATCCAATCTTGATCACTCACATTCCTTCACATGAAAACCCTTAAGCCTGATAATAGCCTTTATCATCACCCGGTCAAAGGTGACTATAAAGGCATTGTGATGTGATTACATATGAGATAAGCTAATGATTTAATCCATGCAGCTTTCTCATAGCGGGTCGGTTCAGCACCTTGTACTCTTACAAGTGCCTATGACTTTGACTCGTATCTCCATACCTTATCAAAGTCATACTAGTCTTACTTTATCTTTGTTTCCACAAAGTTAACCGACAATGGACATTTAGGACAATATTTATAATTTGCCCAAGGATGCAATTATCATGATAAACATACAAAGGTTATGATAATTAAATGGAGAAAATGTATTAAAATAAACAATGTGCGAGGTACAATGATTGGCCCCTGGGCACGATTTCCAACATTCATATCATCTATATTCTTTTTTGATAACATTATGGAGAGAGAGAGATTGGATAAAAAAAGGATAATTGAAATATTTGTTATAAGTATTAATCTGGAAATGAAATTTAGTGCATGGGTTTGTTAAACACAGTCATTTTCTAATATTGCTGAAATATTTTAACAAGAAGAATGTGTAAAATTATATCCCTATAAATTAAAGAAATTAATTATGTTAGTTCATAAGTTAATATATGAAGTTAAATAAATCTAATGTATGGTTATAACATTTTAACTGAGAAGGTATATTATTTCAATCAACGTCACTTCAAAGTATCTTTTCAATGTCTATAAATATTATTACGGTCACTCCAACATATTGAGAAATGAGAGACATAAAGAAAAAAATAAAATCCTGAATAAGGAGAAACATTGTTTCTCAGTGAGTTCTTTTATTTTCCACAAGTTCTATCCCCTTGTATCCTACAAAAAAGGTTGGTTTAATACTGCATAGTAACGCTTCCTTAAACTCTAAGGGTTGTACGTAGAAGACAATATTTTTGAATATGATTCGAATCATATATTTTTGTAGGTTTTGTTAGCACTTAGTTCATAAACATTGAAAGTTTTAGAGTATACCTAAAGATTGCTCTGGTTGCTCTCGGTACCCATATGAACAGGATCACAATAAAGTACTCGGTTAACAATAACTTACAGAGACAAGAGAAGGAGTTTGGAAAAGGAATGGGAGTAGTTTGTTCTTTCTCATGTGTCTTAGGGCCCGTTTGGTTCGCTAAATCTGGTGAAATCTTATGGAATGGAATGGAACGGAACGGAACGGAAAATTTTTTAGGGTGTGTTGTTTGGTTGGCACTGAAATGGAAAATAGGTTGATGGGATAATTTTTGTTTGGTTGGGTTAAAATTGTAGGAAAGAGAGTAGAAAAATTGTATCAAATGATTATACTGCCCTTAATAACAAATGTAAAATATTTTCTTATAAATATAAGTATTTATTAATAAAAATTCAAAGTATTTATATTTATTATTTAATATTTCATTATATAATATTTATTAATCATATATATTTATTATTAATTATATATATTTATATATTTTATTAATTATATATAATTTATTAATTATATATACTTATTATTAAGATGGGGTGATATATCACCACATCTTCCGTCGTTTTGCTTCATCGTCTGCCGTCTTCCTCCGTCGTCTTCTCCATTGTCTTCTACGGCGACGTCTACTTCTTCGCCGACGATATGCATGCAACATCAAGCAACACAGAAAGAGCGAACGGGTGGGCAACTCCATCTTTTGGCTCTTCCATCGACAAGCTGAATTTGGCTTTCCACCATTTTTGGTGGGAAGAGATTTTCACATGTACGTTGGAAAATGGCTTCCCGTGATAAGCTATTTTCTGTCGCCTTCGTTGAACCAAATGGGCGTCGCTGATGAAAAATCGCAATTTTCCTTTTTCATCGGCACATTTGTAGCGAACCAAACAGGTTGTTAGACTATAAGTTTTTTAACCGCCCATTCTCTATTTATGGACAACACAAATGAGTATTTTTTTCCTCAATTCAGAAAACCATGTTCCATCATATTAGGAATACATGTTCCCTCCTGGTGTTTTAAACTTCAACTTTTTGAGGAATATTAAACCTTTCTATCCGAAATTCTTATTTATCATATTTTCTCCCATAGTCATTGGATTAAGCCTAATCCACCAAACGGTGGACTGACACATTTTCCAACGTAAATATAAAGTAAATTATTTAAATATGCTTTTTTAAAAATAACTATGCAAATATATTTTTTAAATTTTCTATTTTCTAAACTTATTCTCTGTAAAATTGTTTTAAGAATATAAAAATAGATTATAGTATCGATGAAGCCATAGATTGTAGATAAAAGTCGTGTTTTGATTAAAATAAAACACACACACACACACTCGATATATATTATTGAAATAATAAATAATTTGAGACATTACAAAAAATAAAGCGTTAAATAGTTTAAAACAATTTTTCAATAAGGGGGAATAAGGCTAACTTTCATCATATAATACTATTTATAAATCAATCTTAACATATTTTAATAATTAACTTTTTAATTTTATCCATATTTAACATAATTTATATTCTTTAAAAAAATTCATCACAACAATAAATCAATACACAATAAAATTGTATATTTATATGAAAATTTAATAAAATAATCTATAGATAAAAAAAATTCTTACTCCGTATCCTAAAAATAGGATAAAAAGAGTAGTAGTTGATGTTTATGAGAGCTACGCAATTCCATGACGTGACATACGATGATTACCGCATATGAAACCACTATGATAATAATCTCATTTCATGGTTGGCAATCACTTCATATGTTCAATTTTCTGATTATTTTAAAATATACTTTTGTATATATATATATTTTTTAAAAAAATTTGTATACGTAAGAATATTAAATTAAAAAATTGAAGAAAAGCATTAATTGTGGGGGATAATGATCAAAACCAGGTAATCTAATCTGGACTTTTCTATCACTTATCATAATCAAAGCTTCAGTCATACTTCTCTCCAGCCACCCATTCTATTATTCAAACAAAGCAACGTCACATTAGTTATTACACAAATGTTCCCAACCCAACACACACACACACATATATATATATATGAATGCGTGTGTACAAAATTCATTCAAAATTTCAACTGAGAAACGAAATCATGATTCCGAATTTTCAAGTTATGGTTTTGAATTCGAACAATTTGACTTTTGGCAAAGTTGATTACACTATTTAAAAAATGTTATTTAGCGACGGAAAAATCTATTGCTAAATGGCTATTTTCCATTAGAAAATTTATATTTAGCGACCCTCGTTTTAACAACGGAAAATAGCTATTTAATGACGGATTTTCAGTCGCTAAATAATATTTTTCTGGTAGTGTTATAAGTTGTACCAGGAAATTCATCATGATATATATATAACACTTGTATAAAAATAATTCCAACAAATTAAATACTAGAGAGGAAAAATTGTTGGATGCTTTGTTTAATAATAGGTTTTATTATTATATTGTCACACAAACGCATAGATTTTATTTATATTTTAATCTAAAAAGATGTTCAACAAGTTTTACTTAGTTGAAATCCTTATAATATCGATAAACCCACAATATATAAGATTAAATCCTACCAATATATATGTAAATAGTTATACGCCCTACCTTAATATATATATATATATATAACAACCTAAGGGCTTGATTGGATCAACGTTTTTAAAAACCAAACGCACGTTCAACATTATTTTTCTGTAAAATGAGATAATATTCTCCACATGTTTACCTTGACTTACGTAAAAGTACTTCTGTACCGCGTTTCCAAATGGGTACATTATATATATGTACAAACACATGTGTTCTATGTCATCAAAAAACTGAAATATATAAAATAGAATTCCATAAATATAATGACATTTATGTGAGTTAGTTGAATATTTTTGAAAGTCAATGGTGATAGTGATGATATGGATGTGAAGCTGTGAACGCGTAAGAGGGTTAGGTGGTAGAACACGAAATGGTGCACTTTGATATTTTGTGACCCTATCATCAAGAAACGCATCCATGTCCCTACCATGCTCTACGTTCATTCTGTGTTCGGAAAATTCGTTGGGAGAAATAAGTTACGAGTTTCATGGTGATTTAATAGATTTTAAAACAGTTTTACAGATTTCGAAATAGTTTTATTTTAACTTACGTGCACTGTTGCGGAAAATGAGTTCCCAAACAAGCACGTAGTTGATCTTGTTAGAGACAAAATTAAGCACTAAACGTGTACATGTTTTCTAATAGAAATTAATGGTGAGATGTGATTCTAGAAAAAAAAACGTGAAGTATAGGTTTGTTCAAAGTAATTAAGTGCATGGGAAGTGGGAAGACAAGTCATTTAATTTCAATAATGGCAACTGGTCCTTTATTGGTTGCTTTCAAGAGTTAATAATGGTGGTTTGGTCCACAGCGTTAGCTCAAAAAGGCCCCAAGTTAACTTAAGGCATGTCAGTTTGGTCACACGCTCTAAGAAATTAAGACAAAGCAATAATTAGGCTATTGATTAGGTAAATTAAATTGTACTAGTTTGGTCGACCGCGTTGAGATCTTCAAAATTGGGAAGCTGGGAGATCCTTTATGATGATGAGTGCAAGGAAATTGGAAGAGGCAGAAATGCATCAATTTCAAGGAAAATGATAATATGCAAATTACTATCACATTTAAGATTTAAGATGACAGCCGACTGACTTTTTTTAAAGTGATGAATTCAGATCCGTTTGGGAAAGTGGTGGAGAAGTGCTTTTACCATTTACGAGGTAAATATGTTAAGGAGATTATCTCGTTTTGCGGAAAACTGTTAAACATGCTTTTGGGGTGTTCAGAAGCTTTGTCAAACACCCCAGAAGAATGTTAGGCTTTTTCTCTAAATTAGTTTGCTTAACTTGTAAATTGATGTATAATATAAAAATATATAAATAAACATGTTTAAGTAATTTATTGAACTTCTTTAATCTTCGTCATATAAATTAGCAGGTCGGTGTATGGGTGGGGACAAGTCAAAAGGTCTGTCAAGGGTCTCTGGCCTGACTTGTTTGTTAAAAAGGTAATGTCAAACCTATTTAAATACTTAAATGGAGATTTACTGTGTGGTCCCACATAGTGAAGATATTTAACAAATGGTCCCAAATTTTAAAATATTTAAAAAATGGTCCCATTGACAACACGAGGTGTTGTCAATGCAGCGCATGGTGTTGTCACTTGACAACCCCTGACAACACCATGCGCTGCATTGACAATACCAATGGGACCATTTTTTAAATATTTTAAAGTTGGGACCATTTGCTAAATAAGTCCCTTATTTGGGACTCAACAGTAAATCTCCTATACTTAAACATGTAAATAGGTCAACTTTTTTAAGGTTTGCATGTAAGCCTGTAAACAGGCTTGTTTACGTATTTTTTTAAAAATAAAATTTTATTTATATTATACATATAAATGCATGTTATCTACAATATTTATTTTTATATACAATACTTATTTTTTCACTCTTGTATTATAATTTGATTATATACTTATATTTATATTCTATATATAAATTTATATACTATTTTTTAATTATCTTATTTTGAAAAATCTAGATTGATTTATATAATTTTGATTTGTTTGAATTCAGCATTTTTGTATGTTACATTGTAGCCTTTTTAGGATACAAGCTTTTTAACATGCTTCAAATCATGTTAGACTTCATACATATCAGGCACAAGTCCCAAAAAAGGCTTCAAACCGTCTATAGGCCAAGTTTAGGTCAGAATCACACAAAACAGGTCAAATATATTAAAGGCAAAATTGGAGTGCGGCCATTTTCCACCCAAACAGGGAGGTAGTGCCTTGGAAAAAATGATTTGAGTGTCTTACCGTGGTATATGCCATCAACCTATCATCAACAAATTTGAGTTTGTTTCGCTTAGTATTGGGAAAGAGAAAAAAGATCATAAGAAAGGGTAACTTTGGGGATGTGTAAAGAGATTGATAAGAGATGTAGAAATTTCCTATGGAGAGTAACACGACCCATAGATGACTGCACTTGGTGGCTTGGGAGAGGGTTTGTGCCATGAAGGAGGCCGGGGGATGGGTTTAAGGAAGGCTCACCAGCAATACCAGGTGTTCATGACAAAGTTTGGATGGACACTGATTCATAAACCCAACTTGCTATGGGTTAAGTTTTTAAGAGAGAAGTACAAGGCTGGGAGTGATTTGATCCCTATAGTTAGGAAACTCCGATTAAAGTCATCAACGTGGAAAGGGATCAAGGCTAATTGGAAAACTGTAAGATAATGTGTTAGTTTGGAAAAGTTTATTATTTACTCCCCAAAAGCACGTTTAACAGTGTTTTTCTGGAAAACGGAATAATCTATTCCATATATTTGCCTATACTTACGTAAAAGTACTTTTCTACCGTATTTCCAAATGGGTACAGTCTCTCTTGGAGGCTCGCAAATGGAAGGAGGGTTTTGTTTTGGAAGGATCATTGGGTTCCTCATCTTGAGAAGTTGGAGGATTTGTCTCTACAACCCCCTCTACAGGAGTTTTCCTAATGGAAAGTATCTGATTGCTTGTTGCCCAATGGGAAATGGAATTGGAAGATGGTTATTTTTCCTTGAAATATGTGTACCAAGTCTTATGTAGATGCATACCAAATGTATGGGTGCCTTGGAAGAGTATTTGAAAACTTTAAGTGCCTCAAAGATACCGCTTATTCCTCTGGCTTTATGCTCAAGGTAGATTATTGACAAACCTGGTCCGGCATCACCGAGGAATGCATGCTTCGGGAATATTTGAGATTTGTCACGGAGAATATGAATGGGTCCGTTTGAAAAAACGGTAGAGAAGCACTTTTACTATTTACGAGGTAAATGTACGAAGGAGATTATCTCGCTTTACAGAAAAACACTGTTAACCGTGCTTTTAGGGTGTTAAAACGTTTTGCCAAACGAACGCAATATGTCGTTCATGTATAGAATTGGCCCAAGGAGCGTCCTATCCGTTGAGTTTTGAGGTGTTGTTTGAGGATTAAAGATTGCATTTGCATCGGATAAAGGCTATCGAAAAGTGGTTATTGAGAGTGACTGTGGTGAATTAATCTGGTTATTCCAACCACCAATTCCATACTCCCATCCACATTTTGCCATTCTTCATGAGATATAGAGCATGTTGGAACATGAATGCGATGTTGAGCTGATGTAGTGCAGTCGTGATGCTAATTCGGTTGTTGCAGATGCTCTAGCAAGGGAGGTTTGAAATGCTACGGTTGATCTACTAATTGTTGAATATCTTCTCAAGGGGATAAGACAACTGTTGCTGTAGGATCGCAATGATTTGGCCTACCTGTTGACTCAGGACACTTCCAACGTAGGAGACATCTCTATATCCCCCGGGAATCCTTAGAATTACCATTGCTTAGAATTTTATAGAGGGGTTTTTCCACTTCTATATACAAACAAAGCACGGTATCACTTCTGTTGGTATTTGGATAAACTTTTTGCTAGAATAGATTCACTACTAAAAAAATGCCATTTAGCGACAGATTTTCCGTCGCTAAATGGTTATTTTCTGTTATTAAACTGAGGGTTGTTAATATTTTCTGTCGTTAAATGAAAATTTTTTTATGAAAAATAGTTATTTAACGATTGATTCTTCTATCGTTAAATGACTTCACAAGTGATGTCAAGTTAAAATGTAGCTTTTACTGAGAAGTTGAGCAAAGGCCTGCTGAGGAGTTAAAAGGGAAATATATCGGTTGGGCATTTATTTAGCCATTAAAAATTCCACCTACCTCTTTCTTCTTCTCTCTCACGTGCATTTGCTCTTCCTTCTCACAAGCCGTTCCCGTTTTATATATTTTTATTTATTCTATTTTTAAATTTTTATCATTTTATTTTTCTTAATATATATTTATATGAAAATGTAATATTTAATGAGATTTATATCCTTCATTATTCACCAAAACTTACTTCTCAGATATTTATAAAAACAAGTTTATCTTTTAATAAAAAATCACTTCTTAAATACTTATTTAAATATAAATCATATCAACATCTTTTAACTTCTACCCAAAATTTTTTTAATAATTATTTTATTGAGAAGTTAATTCTGCCTATTGGAGTCATGGAATTTAATTTTTCGTAAAACAAACGAGTGGGTCCCTTATCCAACACACATACGAAGTGTCGACATATTCCGTAGCCTCTCACCAACTTTTCATTTTATGTCATTAATTTTGACATGTAACATTTTTTTAAAATTTTAACTATAGCTCTTTTTTCTCATAAGGACAAGCTTTAAAAGATTCACAATAATATCTAAATTAATTTTTTATTACTTACTAAAACAATAACAACCTTAAAAAATAATATATTTTTATGGAAATTATTTTGTTTTAAAATACAATAAGATGAAAATATATCTTTACTAAATAATTTAATTTATAAATAATCAACTTATTTATGGTATTAATGTTAGTATAATTTTTTTATTATGATATTTAGTTTACTTTTAGACTTAATATATTTTAATGTAGATTTAATGATAATATAGTCATTCAGTTATTTATTTATTTTTTTTCTATCCTAATACTAATAGAATGTGCGGTAATATTTTCTTCCTCCAATCTTCTAAAACCTTCACTCTCTTTCCACTTTGCTTTTCAACCCATCCAGGCGGCGCATGGCCAACCCGTGACCCGAATTGAGGCTCCGGAGAGAGAATTGTGAGAAGCGCACAATTTTAGCGGTTGATTTTGAATTTCTAACCAAAAGCCCCGCCACCGCTGAAATACAGAGACCTCGCTTTCTTCATTCAAGTCTCCATTTCCCTCTTCTCCTTCTTCCTAATTTTCCTTTTCAATGTCTCAATTGCTAACATAGACTCATTGCATCAAAGCTAAGCAGGATCAATCTTTCATCCAGGTTAGCTTCCCATTCTCAATGTATCCAAGTCACCTCTTCTTTTCTGGCTTCAACGCTTCAACTTGACGCTGGTATATGCTTGTCTATAGATCTGAACTCTTCTCAGTGCTTACTCTGCAGCTGTGATCGGTTATTTTGATGCGCGCAATCTATTCCGTCAAATCTCCCATTCACTGAAGCCGCAAAAGGTTGTTTATCTTGAAATCGCAAAATGTACGGGAGAAAAGCGTGCCAACTTGTTAAAGAGCTAGCAAGTGCGGAGAAAGGCCAATTGACGCCATTCAATGTAAGGCCTCGTCTTGGTTTTTAATGAGCTATTTCATCTTGCCTCTTCCTTGAAATTGGATTCCGCCGGCATTATAGTACTTTACAACATTCACGTAGTTGTCAGTTGGGCGGGGCAAAATTATCCGTGGGGAATTTCAACTGTTGCGAGAAATTTAAGCAACTGCACGGGTTACCTCCACGGACACATGACAAACGGGGGAAACGGGAAAAATTTTGAAACTTTTTACAAGACTCGATTTGTAAAAAAAAGGGAAATGTGCATTTTAGGGTTTTATATGTGGTTGGTAATGATTTCTTGTCAAGTATACAAAGTTTCCTAAGTTATGCATATCAAGTGATCTCTGGCGCACACTTATGATAATGCAAAAAAAATAAAAATAAAAATTGGATGGAGGACAGCAAGGTTGCTGTTAGCTTTTACTTAGCTTATTTTTGGCTGCATTGTTAATTAGTGTCAGCTCATGTGACCTGTCCACATCGAGTGCTGCTAGTTTCTAGTGGAATCAATGTTGTGGGAGTTCAATCTTTTATTGCTCTAGCATGCTTAATGGGAAAAAGCTTATAATAGGTTCTTGGTCCTTAGTTGGCCCTTTACTTAAACTACATATGTTTTTGGCTGCGAGATGGTGTGGTATGGTTTACTGCTGATGGACTTCTGATGTTAATGCTACATGTGAATCTATTTAATTTAAAAAAAAAATCAGCTTTCATATTTACCACTTCTAATCTATGTTGGGCTTGGTATAATTAATGATAAATTCTCCTTCAATTCATAGGTCTCTGGACACTCTACATCAAAACATGAGAAATTGAATGCCATGTTACCATACTTTGTAATCGTGTTTTGTCCAGTAGTTTCATTTACTAAATTTTTCTTACAAGCCTGGTCTGGTTGGCTCGTTCGCCCTCGCATATAGTTTCTGTCTAGCTTGCTTACGTAATTCTACCAATTTCATGGCCTTGAAAATAATAAAAACGGTTAGGAAATGGCATGACGCTCCAGGGCTGGAGCAACCGGGCCCTGGAAATATCATTTCTTGGGAATTTAACCTTCTTTTCCTGTTTATTTTATCCATCGTGATCACAACTCAATAATCCAAACAGAACCAAAATTCATTACTTTACATCCTATGAGCAGAAACATATTTTCCACTCTATCTGTGTTGTATTATGCTAGCTTTGGCTTGACAGGTTTTTTAATAACTTCACAGAGCGATCTATTTGAACAAGTAGTTGCAGAATGCACTCAACATCACCTTGAGCTTCAGTCCTTGATAAGGTAAAAATTATGTGGATTATTGAATAATCCTTATCCTGGAGCATTCAGTCCTTGGAGTATTGTTCCTTCATATGGGCATGTATTTTATTTATTTATAGTGGCAAAGCATTGTTTTGGAGTTTCTTTTAGTGGCGAATTATCGATATAAAGTATAAAATTTGTAACATGGCGTAGTACCTATAAGATTCATTTTTGAAAGTCTACGCATTGTGCAAAATAATGCATCTAATTGTAGGATTATGCTTTTATATCTCCATACATTCTTCTGTGAACTCTGATTATGTAATTTTTGAAGGTAGGTAATCTATTAGCATGAACTTTAAGGTCAAACAAATTTTCCTATGAGCATATATGCATGAATGTTGAAAATTATTGTCATTGTTCTTGTTGAATATTTCCTTCCACACATAATTGCATTACCTTTGTTCAATGATGTTCATAACTTCATGTGAATGCTGCAACAGAAAGATGCAGGTAGAAGGGTTGGATGTCCAAACAACTAGAAATGCGGAACACCATGGCGCACTTATCCACCATCTTTCTCTGGTTCGTAATAAACGCTGCCTAATGGCCTATGTGTGAGTGTCTCCGTTAAATATCATTCTTTCTTTTGCCCCCATCAAGCATAGGCTTTTAATCCGTTCTTATGTATTCTGTAACTTATCTCAACGTAGTTACAATCGAGCCGAGACAATACAGAGTTTGTTATGGAAAATTGGACATGTACTTCCTCGGGAAATTGAGGAGAAACTTTGTCATGCGGAGGTAGAATATTTTAAGAGGCATTCTGCGGCTTTGAAGTCATATATGTCAAAAGTGCAACTTGATCTGACTGTGGTAATTTCTTTTCTCCCTTAATCCTACCTCCATCATGTCATTCTATCTCCTCATTACATACAATGACAGACAAATAAACCCTCATCACTGATACTTATATCAGGCCTTGTCCAGAACATGTGGTCACGATTATTGATGATAGTGAGGGTTAGAGATTGTGGAACTAATT
Organism: Vachellia pachyceras; assembly: GCA_025593235.1. NCBI lineage: Eukaryota > Viridiplantae > Streptophyta > Magnoliopsida > Fabales > Fabaceae > Vachellia > Vachellia pachyceras. Next base: position 13,650 of record JANTPZ010146790.1, read on the forward strand.
TTGGATGTGGTCCAGGGACTTGGTTTCTAAACTAATTTGCAACTCCAGTTATATTACCCTGGATGATTCCTTTTCATGATGCCAATTGGTTGAACACTGACCTTATGATATTATACTGCTGCGTCCCTTGTCTTTTGTCGTTTAAATTTCCCGAGGATGGTGAGGGAGTTGATTTTTCTGGTTTAGCATCCGCCGGGAAAGTGAAATTGATTCTGATCTCTACTTAAAATAAGTAATGCCAATGTTTTTGTGGATGTACCTTCAGTTCTATTCCCATGAACAGTTTGAATACATATTCTTTAAAAATGGCATTGCAGTGATGCACATTGTAATTGACAATTGTCCATCGTTTATGGAGAGTTACTTGATTCGGTTCTTTTTGCGTCATGTTTTCTCTCACATTTTAATTTTACTAGTAGAGAACCGATAAAGCAATAAGCTGAGGGGGTTAGGAACAAATTAGACTAATGCAAGGCTATTTATAGTTTTATTAGTCTTTAAACAGAAGAATGAAAATATATTCTGGGCTGGCTGCAAATAACTGAATTGCCCTTGCTGAAATCTGAATTTGACAGGATATGGTGCCGCCCAAAGATCCCTACATCCAAGTAAGGGTCCTTGATGATATTGGTGATGGGATTGTGCTTAGCGATGACAAGACTACCAATTTTGCTCGCCATTCAATGCATTTCCTGAAGCGAAACGACGCAGAGCAATTTATCTCCAGGGTTAGTTGTCTCTGCTTCAAACAAACTCCAATAGCAACATTTCAGTGAATTGCCATCTGACTTCTTTTCATCGCAGGGGTTAATGGAGGAGCTCACGGGTTGACATCATAACCTTCTTGTTTCAATGTTTTACACAATTAAAGTAATGTAGATAATAAGCAAATCAGTGAACATTGTGTGAAATTCCAAGTTATGGTTATATAACCATTTTTTCCATATAAAAATGTATTATTATCAATAATGTTCCATGGAAATGGCCCTTGATGTTGCTTCGAACACATGTTCATGTTTTAGGAGTGGAAAAGGATTTTATTTCATGGGAATATTTACAATCAGATGAATGAGCGGAGTCAATTCTGACCCTTTGTGTTTTGGGCCCTCGAGGTATTTATGTTACTAAAAGGATGAGTTTTTACGCGGAAGGCTTCAAGAATTAAGGATGCCTATAGTTACATGGAATAGTCTTGCAGGATACAGTTAGATCTTCTATCTCATAAAACATGATTGTAGTTGAGATTAAAAGCTTTCAAAGCATATTTGTCCCGCTACCAGTTAGCTCTTGTAATAAGAATTGAAATAAGTGGAAGATACACATATTGATTGATATATTGCCATTTACCGACAAGTGTGACACATTGAATGATATATAATTACTGTGCCTTCTCAATTTATTGCTTACAAAATCAGATAACTAGCCCCCTTATTGAGACAACTAAACTCAAGAAAACTCAAGAATGACATGTCCCTCAATTCAAAAGATGGAAGAGGAATCAAGACTTGGGTGAAATAGAATTCCCCTTATTGAGCAATTGTGGACTTTTTTACCCTTGATGCAACCACACCCTTCAACCCAATTCCATTCCCATTCATTACCCTCACCTCTAACCTTTCTCCAAACCACCATGCCTGAACCAAGGTCTCTGTACAAACAAATAGCTTCATCATTTCCCACACACTTTGTACTATCCCAATTCCTCTTGTTCCCTCCCAACAATTTCCTCCCCAATTCACTTGGTACCTCATTTTTCAAACCCCAAACATTCCATTCCTTCATCTCCCAAACACAACCATTCCCATTCCCACCACCACCTATCCCTCCAACCAAACATAAATTCCCATTCCTCCGAACCAGTGTGGCAAATTCTAGCCTCTCTGCCATGGGCACACTTATCTCCTTCCATGTGTTTGTTGAAATGTCATACCCAATCACACTGTAAACTCTTGCGGAAGTGATCCAATACAGCACATTCTCAATGCGTACACTCTCATTTGGAGTCCAAACTGTGAGTCTCACTGCAAATTCCACCGGCATGGACCCCACAATATGCCACTTGCCAATTTCTGAGTCGTACATCTCTGTGGTGGGCTCATAGGTGGCGCCACCGCCTTGCACCGCCTCTGACATCCCTCCGGCGACATAGATTCTGAAGGAAGGAAATTGAACTCCCTGGTTCAGAACTACAACCCCCACTGCTGGGTTTGTTCTTAAAATGTTCAACTGAGAAAGGTAACTAAACTGTCTTGAGAAGGGATTGCATATAGCAAGTTGGAGAGTAGTAGAGTGAGAGATTTTTAGCAGGAGGAGGCTCCCAATAGGGGAAACAGCTCTCACTTGCACTGGTATGAACTCTAGGGATAGCTCGTACCACTTGTTCAGGACTGGATTGTGAGCATAGAAACATGGCTTCTGGTTCCTAATTGGCAGAGCCAAGAACCATGGTTGGTGATTAGAGTGTGTTGAGGTTGATGAGTAGTTAAGAGAGTTATAAATCTGGGAACATAGGTGCCAATTCTTGCAGGTTGATCTTGCTATGGCTAGAGAATCTGGGGAGAGAAAGGAGAAGATATTGGCCAAGACATCAAAGGGAAGATTGCTCCACATGGATAGAGAGAGAGAGAGAGAGATGCTGAAAGAAAACAGTGAAAGGAGCTTAAAGATGACGCCTTTTGCATTATATATTTCGGCTACCTTCAAATTATTGGAGGTGATGAATACTTTGTATATAGGGATGCGTGACGCAGTCTGACATTAGATGATGACTTCTCTCTCACTCACATGTGATCAACTTTGTCTTTTTCCTTCGGTTTAATCTAAACCTTTCCTTGCTACTTTGAACTTTCTATGTTGCTTCACTGTATAAAAATAAAATAAAATAAAGAGGAATTGATACTTGTTCTTATTCCTGTTGGAGGTGTCCAACGGGTGAGAGAAAACTTACCTCCTTGCTCGTCTATTACAAATTGCACATGATGACTCCTTTTTGGAGATGCGTATGTATGGTTTATAATATGAATAAAATGATGATGAATTATGAGTTTGAGTGGCGAATTTGAACCAAGTTATATACTCATGTATATATTATTTAAGATCAAAATAATCTTTTGTCTCACTCCTACATTTAGAATGTAAAACAGGCATATACATGTAAGGGTCTTATGCTTGTTAGAATCTCTTGATATTATTATATTCATATATATATATATATATTGTGAAGGGTGAAGAGATAAGGTTGATGCTTAACGCTAAAATGACTGCTTGAATTGATGATAATGTTGATATTTTGTGTATGCAATGGGTTCTTTTGGCAGATGTGTCCTCTCCTACCAAAACCATATGTGAAAAATGGAAAGATGGCCAATTTAGGACGTTAAGTGCCATATATACCTAGAGTGAAAAAAAGGAACAAGAAGCTGCTATTGGAGCAAAACCTTATCCTTTACTGTGTCTGTTTGGATCAGTGATGATATCTATTATTCCAACATGATTTATGGTTTATAAAGTAAGAATGTGAGTAAAGTTTTATCTTGGATTACATGAACGTGTTGAAGCTGATGGAACATAATTCCAAACAAGGTCATTATAATTTGACTTCTTCGGTAAAATGTTAGTAGTACTATCATTTGATTTTGATTAGTAGGGGCATAAATATGGATGAAATAATAAACCTCTTGCAAACTATACGATGTCTACTCAATTTTGAAATGGAACAGACACCCACGATTATAATTACGCATTTTTGTTAGATTATATAAAATTTGAAATAAATGTTATTATTTATAATTTACATTGATATTTTTAAAATCATAATGAGTGTGTATATATTTTATTTAAAAAAAACTCAAGGATAATATATGTTGAAGGGCTAAAAAGAAGTACAAATTTATTTGCACAAGAGAGAGTAATATGTTGATGTGGTCCCCTTATTAGAGAGGGAAGGGGGACTAGGGCAGGCTGGCCGTGGTTCGGCGGAGCTGCGGCGGCAAATGAAAAACCAAAGCGCAGTGCTACGGAGTTATTCAAGATAAGTATGTAAGATGAATTTTATTTTATCTTACGTCAACATATTTTTACAACGTTAATATAAATAGAAAATTATAAGATTAAGTTGACTATTTTTGGGATTCAATTTATTGATCATGGCTATTAAAATCTAAGAGGATTCAACTAAGTTTGAGGAGGAGGATAGTGGCCTTGTTTGGCAACATTTCTAGAAGCCCTAAAAGTCTGTTCAACAGTATTTTTCATAAAACGAGATAATCTTCTTCACATATTTGCCCCGGTTTACATAAAAAAACTTTTCAACCATATTCCTAAACGGGCTTAGTAGTGTTGAATTTTTTACTTTTTTAAAAAAATAAAAAAAAATTAGGTGAGTTTAGTTCTAATTGCTCATTTAGGTTAAGACATGCTTCTAAATTTAAAAAACACGTACTTATATATCGTTCATCACCAAGTTTCTCACATTGGCAACATGATTTGAATTTATAACTTTATAAACTGTATGCCAATTTCTTATCAATCGAACAAACCTTTGTTGGTTTTTTTTATTTTAATTAATTTTAAATAGACGATGATGATGATCATGTTAAAGTCTTCTGCTGGGTTGCTGTGCTTGTGCATGGAGGGAGCTAGATTGATTTTAGGTTATAAGAAAACCTGTCAAGACAGTTCCTTGGCTTTGAATAGTGAGATTCTGTTTTTGGCTTTACATTTGTCTTCTTTGAACTAACGAATTCATAGTTAACTTGATGTTTAGATTATCTTATTTTAAGTAATTTTGTGTAACTTCAGATAATTATATGAAATGGGTTTGTCATAGCGTTACAAAAGTACGTTCATGCATATCGCGATAAAATTTTTTCATCTAGGTTTATAAACAAGTCTTACTCATGCTGCTCAAAGTTGATTGTAGTATCCTTCTAATATTTGTATCTGATTTTTTTTTCTTTTTGCGTTGTAAATTTTCTTGTAAGTTGATGTTTGGTGTGTATCACAGTCTTATGTAATTACATACTGATGACAATAATAAGGATGATTAACAAAGTGAAACATGATAATAGCTCCAACTAAACACACAAATCTATTTGTAATGAATGTTTGTAAACGATAAGGGCCGCCAAATAATTAAAATGAAGTGATATATACTACAATCGATCTTTAATATAATAGTTGGTTGAGTTAGTTTAGAGAGATTTAAAAATATGAATAAATTACTACCTCCGTTTCTTGATATAAAGGGTAATTGATTTTTTCTGTATATTAAATGAAGTAAATTAACAAATCTATCTATATATCATTTTTAAGCTAATTTATCTTACGTATAAACTAATATATAATTTAACAATGCATATAAATATTTCATAAATGTATGTTTTAATTAAATGATTTATTAGTTTTTTATCGCCCCGAAAGTTAAATGGCTCTTATATTAAGGAATGAAAACCCTTTTTAATTATAATATATATGTTTTGGAATATTAATGTGCATTATTATATTATATATTATTTTATAAGTCATATAAATTATTTTGAAGAAAAATAATAAATATATAAACTAATTTGCTCCATTAGTTAAAAAAAAGTCAGCAGCATTTTATATTAATTACTAAAGGCAATATATAATTATAAGATTTATGGCAAAAAAGATTATAAGATTTGACAGCAACTCTATAAAGGTCTCTTTGAGAAAGGGGGTGGATGAAATCAAAATCCTAAAATAAGGCATATTTTAGGAACAAATATCATCAATTAGATTAATAATCATACGTTTACAAGGAATTATTTGTTCATTGTATTCCCTCTATTAGGGTTGCCTTTTGCTGACTAAGAAACTAAAAGGCATTTAAAATGGGAAAATCCTTATTAAATCCGGTTGAAATGCAGAAATCTTAATTTAGGCCTACAATTTTATCAAATCTTTATAAGACATATAGGTTTTATAAGGGATTTTTGAATATTGTTAAAAAGACCATAATACCTATTTATCATTAAAAACAAAAATTGAAGATGTGTGTATGCTGATTTATTAATTACAAATTTTCAACGACTTTTTATCCTAATGCCAAAGACTACACCTCTTTAAATTATTGGAATCTCAACTTGTAATTTTTGAATTGATTTTAATAATATTGAGAGTATGTTATGATAACTTCTTTTTTAACATTACCTTTTGAATTGCTATTTTATTTTGAATTTTTGTAAAAATTTTGCAACGAAAGATTTATACAAAAATTTTGTTTTATTTGAATGAGAATTTGTAGATTGATGTTTTGAATTTTTCATTAATTTATTCAATTTTTTATTTATGTTATTATTTTTAATATAAAAGCGAGTATCAAAGTAAATGAATATCTTAATAATTATTTTGATGAAAGAAAAGTTATATTGCTCGTACACTTCTCAAGAGAATTAAAAAATAAAGGGAATACATGGAACCTAATTATTCAGGATTCTCCCTTTTAAAATCTAAATCATAAATATTATGAAGATCAATTATTAAGAGGTTCTCGCCCGTTAATTGTTAAAATCTGAGATTAATCTTTGTTGTTATAATCATATATGTCTTTTTTCATCATTAATCATTGAAATTTTGGTTTTTATCGTCATTTGTTTGTATGATTGAGAGATTAATTTTTGTTCTTATCAACATATGTCTCCTTTAATTTATCATCAATCATTTACTCTCGTTTGCAGAAATGAGTTTGGTGGGGGCAATGTATTATTATTAGCTTTTGACTATAATCAAATAAGCTACTAAATGACTGTAGTATCATTTGATTTGTTTGATGTTTCACCATATCCTTCTAATTAATTATTATTAAATCATATTTGAGTAAAGATAAGTGCACCATAATACCGATCTTTTCCCTCTTTTTTTCCCAAGCTATCGTATATATTAAGAACAACTTAAGAAGGATCTTTAGAAGAAGCCTAATTATAATAAGCACAAGTACACATTTGTTCTGAACTTTCATATGGTAATCACAATAAAGCAAACTACAAAAGGTGCATCAAACAAGAATATATTCACAGGAAACAATTAAGAAACAGAGATAATCATATGAATTTGGCTGTGTAGCAACTTCTTTGTTGGCTCGGTGTTTGCAGCTTAGCTTTCACAAGTGGGTGGTAGATGACAAACATGGCACCAATATTCCTCGTTTCTTCCTTTCCCCACTTGCTTCTCTGGTCCATTTCTGAATAATTGCTATCGGTGAAAACTGAAAAGTGATAATGCTGATTATACTTTACTAAAATTACTTAATTTTTACCATTTCAATTGCGACTTCCTTGTTATCTCCTTAATACTCATTTTCACTAAGAGGGATTGCATTATTGGGTTGTCTTTTTGCTCCTTTCTACTGTGGGGTTTACTCTTGAGAGAAACTCGTGGGTGTTTTGTTTTTCAGTGTCGGTTCTTGCTCAGTGAAGCTCTGGTCCTTGAACCCAAATGGGGTGGTTCTGGGAGTTGAGCACTTGAAAACCCAGGAGCCTTGTTGGAGGATTAATCCTTGTAGCGTAGTTGGATTGTGATTACAATGTCCTGTAAGCAACTTCTCCTTCATTTTTAGAAAAATTTTTCAGAGATTTAAACTTTTGCTTGTTTGGCTTTCATGTTGGATGTAATGCTGACGATGTCTTTCCAGACACTAAATTACCCATCCCACGCATTTTGTAATGCAAACACACCTAGAAACAAGTACAAGTCACGGTCTTATCAAGTTCAAGCTATACCTCCATCATCAGTTATTTTGAATGCAGATGAAAGTGGGAAATTTTCTGATAATAAGAAGGCTTATGGCTCAAATCTTACTTCCAGAAGGGTTGAATCTGTTACTCCTTTAATCAGTGAAGCAAGTAGTGTGGGTATAATTGGAGGCGCTTCAGTTGATGCTACCCTAAAATTTTTGAGAAAACTTGTGGACTTGAGTTCCTCAGAAGATGGAATAAGTTCCCTTCCTTTCGTACTTTGTTCTGATCCTCTGTTAAATAAGGAGCTTATATCATTTGAGAAGAGTTACTTCTTCTCTGGCAGAAGCAAAGCTGAGAGTTTGAACATGGATACCTCTTCAATTGTGCATAATATTAGGAATAAAAGGAATTTTCTTGAGAAATCTGGGGCTTGTTGCATAGTTCTTCCTTGTCAAATATCACATTCTTGGTATGAAGAAGTATCTCAGGAATGTTCTGTTCCTTTTCTTCACATGGCAGAATGTGTTGCCAGTGAGCTCAAGGAAGCTAAATTAAAGCCAATCGAAGCTGGTAGTCCCCTGAGGATTGGGTTGCTCGCAACCAATGCTACTCTAGCAGCTGGATTTTATCAAGAGAAGCTTCAGAATCAAGTATTTAATCTCTGAATATTACATCTGTCAACATTACTTTAATAAGTTGATGCACAATCTGAGAATCATGTGTATGTGTTCTTTAAATGGCATGAAAGGTTGAAGTAGATTTTCTCTAATTTTTCCCCATGAAACAAGTAGTTCTTTATAGGTGTAGTTTATAGGACACTGTGATGCTTGGTTGCATATCTTTGTAAACTTACTTGAAAATTCCCTTGGTTCTGCTAGATTGTTTGAATTGATTTTTCCATGATCAAATTTTAAAACATTATATTGAATTTCAAGATACTTGAAGAATATGTATTAGATTACAATTTAACAGAGGATGCAATAGCTGGAGGCATTTGCCTTGGAGGTATTTTAAGCAAGGGATGTTTGAGACTATATCAATCATTAAATGTCTATTTTCGTGTTTGACCAATTGTCTCGCATAGGAAATTTCAATTTTCCCAACGTTTGTGCCTTGCTGGGATCTTATATTGTGATCCTCTCTGGGTCATAGTGTTTGCATTGACTAACTGTGTGCATGTTTTCGTTACAGCTCACTGTTTATACTTTTTCACATTGTTTGTGTGCTAAGTAACCAGTTGACAAAGATCTTTTTGTATCAATATTTCATCTATCCTTAGCCCGTTTCTTGTGTCTAATAAATTGAAGCACTTGAACCTTTGAAGACAAGGTTTTTAACCTCTAATTGGAGGTCACGTGCATTGGTAGTTTAGTATGTTTTGATTCTGTTGGCAGTTGAAGAACAGAACAAATTTCTAAGTTCATAAGTTCGAACCATTTGATTGTTCCTTTTGTAATCCAGAACATTATGATTCATGAGGCCTGGCTAGCGTAGTGATAGAATCTACATACTTTTCTTGAACACTTGTC
>JANTPZ010146793.1:0-12826 GCA_025593235.1 Vachellia pachyceras
TTTGAACCAACTCTTGAACTTTAAGAACCTTAAGACATAAAACTTGTCTTTAATGTCTTCCAATGCTTCCACAAACTTGTGACCACTTTTACCCTACACAAAAACTCATTTTGGACTCATTGGAAGCATCAAAATAATTCATCTTCCTCAAGTTCAAGCACAGACCGAAACAATGTATACATATTCAAAAATATGGAGTTTTCAACTTCCAACTCTTATACCACTTGATTCCTATTTCCAAATTCTCATTCAAGCATGGGAAAGAATGATTTTAACTCTTCTATATCAAATGGAAAATTGGACAGCACCTCCCCTATTTTCTCATGATTTTTCCAAATTTACCAAAGTCACAAAACAACTTCAACAACAACCACAACAACACCAAAATGCTCCTTTCAACAAGAGGAAGCATTCGCAACCAACAAATGGCTTTAGATCCCTCTCTTTCTCACTTTTCTCTTAAGAACCCTAGGTTTTGAAACTTGAAAAAGAGGGCTCAAATCAGATTTTGAGACCATGGAAGAGGAAGAGAAGATCACAAGGAGCAATTCTATGTATAACACAAGATGTGTTTTATGCTTACCTTAAATCTTCACCAAGATTTTCTCCTCTTTGCTCCACCATGAATGGTGTCCTTTCTCTCTCAATTTGCTGCCCAAAGGTCGGTCTAAATGGCTGGAGGTGAAGGGAATTTGATGATTTAATAAATCATGCATTAATGGAATGGAAGGTTAAGATTAGATTTTGAAATTTAAGGGCTAAGATTTGCCCACATGCATAACACCTTCTTGCTTCTCATTGGGCCTTCAAAAGTGGCTCATGATGGCTGCACATGGGTGGAAAAATCTGGTTATGGTTTGGTTACATTAACCAAACCGAATTCCATTCGGTTACTTCTACCGATTACACTTTTTACCGGTAAACTTAACTTTATTCCGGTAAATATTTTTCTACTTTTCTAGAGATGTTTTCTTCCTCAATTAATCTCCATAATTCCCTCTTGAATATATTAAAATCATCATCCTCAAATTATCCCTTAATCCGGTCAAATTTAACATGATTACTTTTTCCTGTCTAAAATTCCTGAAACGAGCTATTTTAGAATAAATCATTTTTAGGGCCTTTAAATTTTTTTCATTTTTCATTGATATTTTAGCCCTTATCTTTTCCCCAAAATACCTTCTAAATGTCCCAAATTAATTTTTTGTAATAAATTATATTTTTGGGGATTTTTCAGGCCTTTTCCTCATTTTCGGGAAGATCGCCTTAATTGTACTTTGGGCAATAATTTTGTAAAATACTATAAAATTCACTGAATCTTTCTAGACTCTGGTTTCTGGTCTTAGAGAACTCCTGATACCTTAGATAAATATCTTTAATCATCAAATCTTTAAAACTCCATAATTCCTCATCCAGACCGAATTTCAACAACCGGTTAAATTCTGGTAATCAGTGAGTTCTGCTCTATTGTTTGGGCATCTGTTAATTTTTTTGATTTTTAGTCAACCGTTTGGCTTTTTGACTTTGACTTTGTCAAATGACAAAATGCCCTTTCACAGTCTAACTTTTCATAATTTCCCATTTTGCCGTTAACCTTTTGGCCCTTGATCTTTTGGTTTCTGATTCTTGAGGCAATTTCCCCGAGGTCACCCATCGTGAAATTTCCCTAGGGTGAGCACTCTTAACTTTACTATTCCTACTGACTTTCATCCACCAGGCCAAATCTGATTCTGCGACTTCCGGCCTAACAGCAATTAACTTTTTCCGTACTTTCTATCCGTGGGTTTTAACTTGACTTTTGACTACCAGTTTGGCCTCTTTTATCCAAGCTTCCTCACCACACCTGTTCCTTAAGCTTCCTCACCACCTCCTTTTGACACACCTGATCCCTCTGTTGATCCTCAGCCCATCAGTGATGATCCTCAGCCTGATGCACCTACATCCACCACTGTGCTCCACCCTCTCTCTCTCACTGACCCTTCTTGTTGATGACAAAAAGGGGGAGAAGAAATCAAAATCTGTCATGTTTCTATATATCTATCTTGCTTTTATGTGATATGTTCTTAAACATATCTTGTTTGTAATTTCTGTTTAACTGCTTTTGTACTCTTGTTATAACTGACTCAGTTTAATCTTGATGAATTAGTTTGATGTATTCTTGTTCAGAATGTTCTAATGATGCTTTTCTGCTTATGTGTTATGCTTTCTGATATGATCTTTAGAAATTCTGATTTTTGGTTTTGTCATCATCAAAAAGGGAGAGAATGTTGATACCTTGTTTTGATGATAACAAAATTGTGTTAAGACATTGCAAAATGATTTTTGAATCACAAGTTTTGAGTATTGAATCAGTACTTCTTGAAAATACTCGAGTGTTTTGTCAAAGTATTGACAGTACTTGAGTAGTGGAATTCAATACTCGAGCACTGCAGGGTTTAATCTTAAGAAAAATCAGTGCTCCCAGGTAACACTTCAAGTATTGACATGAAGCATTGTCAATACTTGAGTGTTGGAATGTGGCACTCGAGTACTTTGCTTTGAAAATGAGTTTTTAGACTATACTCTGAGTGAACATTGCAAGTATTGGCTGACAACAGAGCCAATGCTCGAGCACTAAGTTTCCAGTATTTAAGCATTGAAGTTTTTGAAAACACTTCAAGTATTGGTTGAAAGTATTGCCAATACTCAAGTACTGAATTTAGCACTCGATTATTGACTATTTTTCTCAACACTGTCAGATAACACTTCCAGCATTGGCTGACAGCACAGCTAACACTCGAGCACTGCATTTTCAACACTCGAATGTTGAGACTTTTGACAGTGCTGTCAAGTGATACTTCAAGTGAAAGTTTCCAGCAAAGCCAACACTCGAGCACAGATTTCCAGCACTCGAGTGTTGTGACCTTTAACTCAACACTAGAAGCCAACACTGCAAGTATTGTCTGCCAGCACTACGAACACTCGAGTACTAGCTTTCTATCACTCGAGTTTCGGGTTGAAAATTTTCACTGTTCATCAATACTCTATCTCAATACTTCCAGCATTCACTTCCAGCATTACTAGCACTCGAGTATCATTATTTCATCACTCGAGTATTATGATTTGTCAAAATTATTTTTCATCACTTGCACAGAATACTCGAGTATTCCTGGAAAGTATTATTACCACTCAAGCACTGAGATTTATCACTCGAGTATTTGATTCTTTTCAAAACACTTTCACATAACACTTGAGTATTGCATCAAAGCATTGAACTTTTCTTTGAAATATTTTGAGCAACACTCGAGCATAAAAACCTTATGCTCGAGCACTGTCTCTCTCTCTCTCTCTGTGACAGCTTTGTGTCTGACACACCTCACCTATGCTTTACACCTACTTTCCTTATTTGTGTAACGACATTTTTGAATTCTAACTACTCTCATAAATACAGCAGTTAAATGTTCAATTTCATATCGAGTAGAAAAAATATGGGCCTTTTTATAGAGAAAATATTTAAATTTTGAAAAAAACACGAATTAAGGAATCCTAATTAAAAACTGAGTCACATTGGATGTTTCCATTCAATTCTAATGGTTTTAAATTTTAAGCCTTGAACACTAATCTTGTTGAATAAATATGGGCCCTTTTTACGTGAAAATATTTGAATTTAAAAAAAACAAAACGATTTAAGGATTTCTAATTCCAAACTGAGTCACATTGAATGTTTCCATTCAATTCTTATAGAGTTGAATGTTTAAGTCCATAAACACGAATCTTGTTTAAAAAATATGGGCCTTTTTTATGTGAAAATATTTGAATTTTGAAAAAAACACCACGATTTAAGGAATCCTAATTCCAAACTGAGTCACAATGGATGTTTCCATTCAATTATAATAGAGTTAAATGTTTAAATCCATAAACACGAATCTTGTTGAAAAAATATGGGCCATTTTCATGTGAAAATACTTGAATTTTGAAAAAAACACGAATTAAGGAATCCTAATTAAAAACCGAGTCACATTAGATGTTTCCATTCAAGTCTAATAGAGTTAAATGTTTAAGTCCATAAACACGAATTTTGTTGAAAAAATATGGGCCTTTTTTATGTGAAAATATTTAAATTTTAAAAAAAGACGATTTAAGGAATGCTAATAAAAAACTGAGTCACAATGGATGTTTCCATGCAATTCTAATAGAGTTATATGTTTATGTCCATAAACACGAATCTTGTTGAAAAATATGTGACTTTTTTATGTGAATATATTTGAATGTTGAAAAACAACACGATTTAAGGAATCCTAATTAAAATCTGTGTCACAGTGAAAATTTCCATTCAATTCTAATAGAGTTAAATTTTTAATTCCATATCTTGTAGAAAAAATATGGGCCTTTTTAATAAGAAAATATTTAAATTATGATAAAAACATGAATTAAGGAATCCTAATTAAAAACTGAGTCACATTGGATGTTTCCATTCAATTCTAGTAGTATTAAATGTTTAAGTCCTTGAACACTAAACTTGTTGAATAAATATGGGTCCTTTTTTATGTGAAAATATTTGAATTTAAAAAAAACACGATTTAAGGATTTCTAATTCCCAACTGAGTCATAGTCAATGTTTCCATTCAATTCTAATAGATTTAAATGTTTAAGTCCATAAACATGAATCTTGTTGAAAAAATATGGGCCTTTTTTTTTGTGAAAATATTTGAATTTTGAAAAAAAACGGCACGACTTAAGGAATCCTAATTCCAAACTGAGTCACAGTGGATGTTCCCATTCAATTCTAATAGAGTTAAATATTTAAGTCCATAACCACGAATCTTGTTGAAAAAATATGGGCCTTTTTGATGTGAAAATATTTGAATTTTGAAAAACAACACGATTTAAGGAATCCTAATTAAAATCTGGGTCACAGTGGATGTTTCCATTCAATTCTAATAGAGTTAAATGTTTAAGTCAATAAAAATGAATCTTGTTGAAAACATATGGGCCTTTTTTATGTGAAAATATTTGAACTTTTAAAAAAAACGGCACGATTTAAGGAATCCTAATTCCAAACTGAGTCACAGTGGATGTTTCCATTCAATTCTAATAGAGTTAAATGTTTAAGTCCATAACCACGAATCTTGTTGAAAAAATATGGGCCTTTTATATGTGAAAATTTTTGAATTTTAAAAAAAAGGCACGATTTAAGGAATCCTAATTCCAAACTGAGTCACAGTAGATGTTTCAATTCAATTCTAATAGAGTTAAATGTTTAAGTCCATAACCACGAATCTTGTTGAAAAAATATGGGCCTTGTTTATGTGAAAATATTTGAATTTTGAAAAAAAGGACAGGATTTAAGGAATCCTAATTCCAAACAGAATCACAGTGGATATTTCCATTCAATTCTAAAAGAGTTAAATGTTTAAGTCCATACAAACGAATCTTGTTGAAAACATATGGGCCTTTTTTGTGTGAAAATATTTGACCTTTTAAAAAAAACACGATTTAAGGAATCCTAATTAAAAACTGAGTCACAGTGGATGTTTCCCTTCAATTCAATAGAGTTAAATGTTTTAGTCCATAAACACGAATCTTGTTGAAAAAATATGAGCCTTTTTCATGTGAAAATATTTGAATTCTTAAAAAAACAACACGATTTAAGGAATCCTAATTAAAAACCAAGTCACAGTGGATGTTTCCCTTCAATTCTAATAGAGTTAAATGTTTAAGTCCATAAACACGAATCTTGTTGAAAAAATATGGGCCTTTTTCATGTGAAAATATTTGAATTTTTAATAAAACAACACCATTTAAGGAATTTTAATTAAAAACTGATTCAAAGTGGATCTTTCCATTCAATTCTAATAGAGTTAAATGTTTTAGTCCATAAACACGAATCTTGTTAAAAAATATGGGACTTCTTTATGTGAAAATATTTGAATTTTGAAAAAAACGACACGATTTAAGGAATCCTAATTCCAAACTGAGTCACAGTGGATGTTTCATTCAATTTTAATAGAGTTAAATGTTTAAATCCATAACCACGAATCTTGTTTAAAAAATATAGGCCTTTTTTATGTGAAAATATTTGAATTTTGAAAAAAACAAACCACTTTATGGAATCCTAATTCCAAACTGTGTCATAGTGGATGTTTCCATTCAATTCTAAAAGTGTTAAATGTTTAAGTCCATAAAGACGAATCTTGTTGAAAAATATGGGCCTTTTTTATGTGAAAATATTTGAATTGTTAAAATAACAACACGATTTAAGGAATCCTAATTAAAAACTGAGTCACAGTAGATGTTTACATTCGATTCTAATAGAGTTAAATGTTTAATTCCATAAACACGAATCTTGTTGAAAAAATATGGGCCTTTTTTATCTGAAAATATTTGAATTGTGAAAAAAAACACGAATTAAGGAATCTTAATTAAAAACTGAGTCACATTGGATGTTTCCATTCAATTCTAATAGAGTTAAATGTTTAAGTCCATAACCACGAATCTTGTTGAAAAAATATGGGCCTTTTTTATGTTAAAATATTTGAATTTTGAAAAATAACACGATTTAAGGAATCCTAATTAAAATCTGGGTCACAGTGTATGTTTCCATTCAATTATAATAGAGTTAAATGTTTAATTCCATATCTTGTAGAAAAAATATGGGCCTTTTTAATGAGAAAATATTTAAATTTTGAAAAAAACCACGAATCAAGGAATGCTAATTAAAAACTGAGTCACATTGGATGTTTCCATTCAATTTTAGTAGTATTAAATGTTTAAGTCCTTGAACACTAATCTTGTTGAATAAATATGGGCCCTTTTTTATGTGAAAATATTTGAATTTTAAAAAAACACGATTTAAAGATTTCTAATTCCCAACTGAGTCACAGTGGATGTTTCCATTCAATTCTAATAGATTTAAATGTTTAAGTCCATAAACACGAATCTTGTTGAAAAAATATGGGCCTTTTATATGTGAAAATTTTTGAATTTTGAAAAAAGGCACGATTTAAGGAATCCTAATTCAAAACTGAGTCACAGTGGATGTTTCCATTCAATTCTAATAGAGTTAAATGTTTAAGTCCATAACCACGAATCTTGTTGAAAAAATATGGGCCTTTTTTATGTGAAAATATTTGAATTTTGAAAAAAAAATAACACGATTTAAGGAATCCTAATTCCAAACTGAGTCACAGTGGATGTTTCCATTCAATTCTAATAGAGTTAAATGTTTAAGTCCATACAAATGAATCTTGTTGAAAAACTATGGGCCTTTTTTATGTGAAAATAATTGAACTTTTAAAAAAAAACACGATTTAAGGAATCCTAATTAAAAACTATGTCACAGTGGATGTTTCCATTCAATTCTAATAGAGTTAAATGTTTAAGTCCATAAACACGAATCTTGTTGAAAAAATATGAGCCTTTTTCATGTGAAAATATTTGAATTCTTAAAAAAACAACACGATTTAAAGAATCCTAATTAAAAACCGAGTCACAGTGGATGTTCCCCTTTAATTCTAATAGAGTTAAATGTTTAAGTCCATAAATACGAATATTGTGGAAAAAATATGGGCCTTTTTCATGTGAAAATATTTGAATTTTTAATAAAGCAACACCATTTAAGGAACTTTAAATAAAAACTGAGTCAAAGTGGATCTTTCCATTCAATTCTAATAGAGTTAAATGTTTAAGTCCATAAACACGAATCTTGTTGAAAAAATATGGGCCTTCTTTTTGTGAAAATATTTGAATTTTGAAAAAAAGGACACGATTTAAGGAATCCTAATTCCAAACTGAGTCACAGTGGATATTTCCATTCAATTCTAATCGAGTTAAATGTTTAAGTCCATAAACACGAATCTTGTTGAAAAAATATGAGCCTTTTTCATGTGAAAATATTTGAATTCTTAAAAAAACAACACGATTTAAGGAATCCTAATTAAAAACCGAGTTACAGTGGATGTTTCCCTTCAATTCTAATAGAGTTAAATGTTTAAGTCCATAAACACGAATCTTGTTGAAAAAATATGGGCCTTTTCATGTGAAAATATTAGAATTTTTAATAAAACAACACCATTTAAGGAATCCTAATGAAAAACTGAGTCACAGTAAATGTTTACATTCAATTCTAATAGAGTTAAATGCTTAATTTCATAAACACGAATCTTGTTGAAAAAATATGGGCCTTTTTTATCTGAAAATATTTGAATTGTGAAAAAAAACACGAATTAAGGAATCCTAATTAAAAACTGAGTCACATTGGATGTTTCCATTCAATTCTAATAGAGTTAAATGTTTAAGTCCATAACCACGAATCTTGTTGAAAAAATGTGGACCTTTTTTATGTTAAAATATTTGAATTTTGAAAAATAACACGATTTAAGGAGTCCTAATTAAAATCTGGGTCACAGTGTATGTTTCCATTCAATTCTAATAGAGTTAAATGTTTAATTCCATAAACATGAATCTTATTGAAAATATATGGGGCCCTTCTTATGTGAAAATATTTGAATTTTAAAAGACAACAGCATTTAACGCATACTAATTAAAAACTGAGTCATAGAGGATGCTTCCATTCAATTCTAATAGAGTTAAATATTTTATTCTTTAAACACTAATCTTCTTGAAATAAATATGGGCCCTTTTATGTGAAAATATTTGAATTTTAAAAACCAACACGATTTAAGGAATCCTAATTAAAAACTGAGTCACAGTGGATGTTTACGTTAAATTCTAATAGAGTTAAATGTTTAAATCCTTAAACACTAACTTGTTGAAAAAATATGGTCCCTTTTTTATGTCAAAGTATTTTAATTTTGAAAAAAAACACTATTTAAGGAATCCAAATTAAAAACTGAGTCGCAGTGCATGTTTCGATTCAATTCTAATAGAGTTAAATGTTTAAGTCCATAAACACTAATCTTGTTGAACAAATATGGGCATTTATTATGTGAAAATATTTGAATTTTAAGAAAACAACACGATTTAAGCAATCCTAATTAAAAAATGAGTCACAATGGATGTTGCCATTTAAATCAAAGAGAGTTAAATGTTTAGCTCCTTAAACACTAATCATCTTGAAAAAATATGGGCATTTTTTATGTAAAAAATATTTAAATTTTAAAAAAACACGATTTAAGCAATCCAAATGAGAAATTGAGTCACAGTGGATATTTCCATTCAATTCTAATAGAGTTAAATGTTTAATTCCATAAACACGAATCTTGTTGAAAATATATGGGCCTTTTTTATGTGAAACTTTTTGAATTTTAACAACACAACAGGATTTAAGGAATCCTAATTAAAAACTGAGTCACAGTGGATGTTTACATTCAATTCTAATAGTGTTAAATGTTTAATTCCTTAAACACAAATCTTGTAGAAAAAATATGGGCCCTTTTTATGTAAAATATTTGAATTTTGAAATAAAACACGATTTAAGTAATCCTAATTAAAAACTGAGTTACATTGGATGTTTCTATTCAATTGTAATAGAGTTAAATGTTTAATTCCATAAACATGAATCTTGTTGAAAATATATGGGCCCTTTTTTCTGTGAAAATATTTGAATTTTGAAAAAAACACGAATTAATAAATCCTAATTAAAAACTAAGTCACAGTGGATGTTTCCATTCAATTCTAATAAAGTTAAATGTTTAATTCCTTAAACACTAATCTTCTTAAAAAATATGGGTGCTTTTTTATGTGAAAGTATTTGAATTTTGAAAAAAAACACGATTTAAGGAATCCAAATTAAAAAAATGAGCCACAGTGGATGTTTCGATTCAATTCTAATATGGTTAAATGTTTAATTCCATAAATTCAAATCTTATTGAAATAAATACGTGCCCTTTATTATGTGAAAATATCCGAATTTTAAAAAAACACGATTTAAGTAATCCTAATTCAAAACTGAGTCACAGTGGATGTTTCTATTCAATTGTAATAGAGTTAAATGTATAATTCCATAAACACGAATCGTGTTGAAAATATATGGGCCCTTTTTTATGTGGAAATATTTGAATTTTAAAAAAACACGGATTAAGAAATCCTAATTAAAAATTGAGTCACAGTGGATGTTTTCATTCAATTCTTATAGAGCTAAATGTTTAACTCCTTAACTTCTAATCTTCTTGAAAAATATGGGCGCTTTTTATGTGAAAATATTTGAATTTAAAAAAAACGATTTAAGGAATCCAAATTAAAAAACTGTGTCACAGTGGATGTATCGATTCAATTCTAATAAAGTTAAATGTTTAATTCCATAAACACTAATCTTGTTGAAAAAATATGGGCCTTTTTTTTTGTGAAAAAATTAGAATTTTGAAAAAAAACACAAATTAAGCAATCCTAATTAAAAACTGAGTTACAGTGGATGTTTCCATTCAATTCCAATTGGGTTAAATACTTAATTCCATAATCACAAATCTTATTGAAATTAACATGAGCCCTTTTTTATGTGAAAATATTTGAATTTTAAAAAAACACGATTTAAGTAATCCGAATTCCAAACTTAGTCACAGTGGATGTTTCTATTCAATTGTAATAAAGTTAAATGTTTAATTCCATAAATACGAATCTAGTTGAAAATATATGGGCCCTTTTTTATGTGGAAATATTTGAATTTTGAAAAAAACACGAATTAAGAAATTCTAATTAAAAACTGAGTCACAGTGGATGTTTCCATTCAATTCTAATAGGGTTAAATGTTTAATTCCATAAACTCAAATCTTATTGAAATAAATATGTGCCCTTTATTATGTGAAAATATTTGAATTTTAAAAAACACGATTTAAGTAATCCTAATTCCAAACTGAGTCACAGTGGATGTTTCTATTCAATTGTAGTAGAGTTAAATGTATAATTCCATAAACACGAATCGTGTTGAAAATATATGGGCCCTTTTTTATGTGGAAATATTTGAATTTTAAAAAAACACAGATTAAGAAATCCTAATTAAAAACTGAGTTACAGTGGATGTTTCCATTCAATTCTTATAGAGCTAAATGTTTAACACCTTAAATTCTAATCTTCTTGAAAAATATGGGAGTTTTTTTATGCAAAAAATATTTGAATTTTAAAAAAAACAATTTAAGGAATCCAAATTCAAAAACTGTGTCACAGTGGATATATCGATTCAATTCTAATAAAGTTAAATGTTTAATTCCATAAACACTAATGTTGTTGAAAAAATATGGGCCTTTTTTTTGTGAAAATTAGAATTTTGAAAAAAAACACAAATTAAGCAATCCAAATTAAAAACTGAGTTACAGTGGATGTTTCCATTCAATTCTAATAGGGTTAAATGTTTAATTCCATAAACACAAATCTTATTGAAATAAATATGTGCCCTTTTTTATGTGAAAATATTTGAATTTAAAAAAAACACGATTTAAGTAATCCTAATTCCAAACAGAATCACAGTGGATGTTTCTATTCAATTGTAATAGAGTTAAATGTATAATTCAATAAACACGAATCGTGTTGAAAATGTATAATTCCATAAAAATAGGGCGCTTTTTTATGTGAAAATATTTGAATTTTGAAAAAAAAACACGATTTAAGGAATCCAAATTGAAAAACTGAGTCACTGTTGATGTTTCGATTCAATTCTAATAAAGTTAAATGTTTAATTCCATAAACACTATTCTTGTTTAAAAAATATGGGCTTTTTTTGTGAAAAATTAGAATTTTGAAAAATAAATACGAATTAAGGAATCCTAATTAAAAACTGTGTCACAGTGGATGTTTCCATTCAATTCTAATAGAGTTAAATGTTTAATTCCATAAACACAAATTTGGTTGAAAATATATGGGCCCTTTTTAAAGTGAAAATATTTGAATTTGGAAAAAAACAACACAATTTAAGGAATCCTAATTCCAAACTGAGTCACAGTGGATGTTTACATTCAATTCTAATAAAGTTAAATGTTTAACTCCTTAAACACTAATCTTCTTAAAAAATATGGGCGCTTTTTTATGTGAAAATATTTGAATTTTAAAAAAAACACGATTAAAGTAATCCTAATTCCAAACTGTGTCACAATGGATTTTTCTATTCAATTGTAATAATGTTAAATGTTTAATTCCATAAACACGAATCTTGTTGAAAATATATGGGCCCTTTTTTATGTGAAAATATTTAAATTTTGAAAAAAAACACGAATTAAGAAATCCTAAATAAAAACTGAGTCACAGTGGATGTTTTCATTCAATTCTAATAGAACAAAATGTTTAACTCCTTAAATTCTAATCTTCTTGAAAAAATATGGGCGCTTTTTGCGTGAAACTATTTGAATTTTGAAAAAAAAAACACGATTTAAGGAATTCTAATTAAAAACTTGGTCACAGTGGATGTTTCCATTCAATTCTAATAGAATTAAATTTTTAATTCCATAAACACGAATCTTGGTGAAAAGATATGGGCCTTTTTTACGTGAAAATATTGGAATTTTCAAAAAACATGAATTAAGGAATCTGTTGATACCCTATTTTGATGATAACAAAAGTATTTCAAGAATTATAAAGCTTAAATTGTTGATGATTATGTGATACTCGAGTTCTGTCAAGTTTGTGTGAAAGTATTGAGGAATACTCGAGTTGTGTGTTTAAATACTCGAGTATCAAGGTTTTTTTATACGTTTAAAATCAATACTTTCAAGCAACACTTGAGTTTTTGTTGAAAGTGTTGACAATACTCGAGTTCTTGATTTCAATACTCGAGTATTGGAGGCTGAAAATGTTTATGAAATCCAACACTTCCAGTGAAAACTCGAGTACTATGATGAAGTGTTGCAAACACTCGAGTGATTATTTTGAATACTCGAGTATTGGTGTTAAAATATGCTTT
>JANTPZ010146795.1:0-12931 GCA_025593235.1 Vachellia pachyceras
CCCACTAACCATTTTTAGGTGGAAGCACACTCAAGGGTAAAGAGCAAGTACCTAATGCTTGAAGCAAAGTTTGTTGTGCATTAATATGGATTGTGCTGTAAACTATATGTTATGCTTTATAATTGTAATGTGATATGTAATGTAACTTGGGAATGTATGATGGACTTATGATAATTAGTGTATGTTTTATGAATGCCTAATTACATAGGCTAATATGGTTAAGAAAAGTTTATAAATGAAAATAACAAGTTATGAAGTTAAGTAAGGTGAAAATTTGGTTGTTAAAAGTAAAGTTGGACATTTACCCTACTTTGCCCTATCGGGAAACATAGCAAATGGACTCCAATTGAGTTGATATTTGGTGGAAAAATATTTCACATTACATGCTTTAAAACAAACCAAAGATCACTGGAATTGGAGTTCTGTACAAAAAGTTATGACTGTCCAAAGATGGCAAAAAATCACAGAAAATCCTGGGAAAATGAAAAATTACCATATGAACAGTACATTTTCACGAATTAATCTGTATCAATTGGACAAGTTACTGTTGTAACATCCCAACGCCCTCCCTCGCAGATATTGTCCCTGTTTGCAGCCGTAGCCAAGAGCAGGGTTTTGTTCCTCTAGGTGCAGCCGTAGCCACCAAGAAAACGCGTCCATGAGGGGAAGGTATCCACACCCTTATAAGGCATGTTTCGTTCTCCTTCCCAACCGATGCGTGACTTTACAATCCACCCCCCATAGGGCCCAGCGTTCTCACTGGCACACCGACCGGAGGCCTGGCTCTGATACCACTTGTAACATCCCAGCGCCCTCCCTCGCAGATATTATCCCTGTTTGCAGCCGTAGCCAAGAGCAGGGTTTTGTTCCTCTAGGTGCAGCCGTAGCCACCCAGAAGACGCGTTGACGAAGGGAAGGTATCCACACCCTTATAAGGCATGCTTCGTTCTCCTTCCCAACCGATGTGGGACTTTACAATCCACCCCCATAGGGGCCCAGCGTCCTCGCTGGAACACCGACCGGAGGCCTGGCTCTGATACCATTTGTAACATCCCCAGAGCCCTCCCTCATAGATATTGTCCCTGTTGCAAACAGAGCAGGGTTTTGTTTCCCTGGGTTTCTACAATAACCCAGAAAACACGTCTACAAGGGGAAGGTATCCACACCTTTATAAGGAGTGTTTCGTTCCCCTTCACAATTAATGTGGGACTTTACATCTGTTCAATTTAGTATTTTTCCCTCATAAAGGAATTTGTAAGCTTCACATAGAAGTTGGAACCACTCAATTTCGATTTGTCTAGAATTAGTTATGAATTTTCAAAGTTGGCCTTAAAAACTGTGAATAGTAACTTTCTTAAAAATGAAAGTTTTCAATTTAGTCCCTTAGACAATTCGAGTTACTTGAGGCCATGAATTGGTTCCAAAGCATTATAATGGAAACTAAGAGGGATAAATAAGAGGTGTTACACTAAACAAGTCCAACACAAGTCAAATCACATAACAGAGTCAAATCAAGAGCACAACAGTTCCATTATAGCCAAAACCGCGTTCTTATACCAACAAATGAAATACCTCACTTATCTTCACTTTATTATCCAGTAGAGATCTTAATTAAATCACTTGAGGTCATTATATAAGCTAGAATTAGTTATCTAAGTGAATTTCAAAAACCAATTATAATTATTATCTATTAAAAACGTAACATTTTGGGTCCAACTTTGAAAATTCACAACTAATTCTAGAAGAATTTAATCCAAGTGATTTTGATCTCTAAATAAAGCTTATTTCATTGCTTATGGAAGATAATTAATACTTGAACCAAAATAATTTCCAAACCAAGTTGAAAAGACATGGAAAAATCACTATTCATTTGGTCATGACGAAGAGATTTCATCCCGGCCAACTCTGATTTTCGTCGCGGTGAACTTTTGAACTTAGAGAAAAATTTCACTTTCTAACCACCTTTGCCCCAGTGAACTTTTCTAAAACATAGCAAAATTCCTCACGAACCACTTTTGTTGTGGCCAACTGCTTGTAATAGATTTTCTGTTGAACTTCAAAAGTTCATAACTTTTTGAATACAACCCCAAATTCAGCAAATTACGACTATACAGAAATCTTAGAAATATATCTACTTGCATGCAAAATTTCAGGACAATTTGACTTCATTTGCCTAAAATTTCCTATATTGTCCTATTGAAGGGCTTTGGACCCTTCTTTAGCCAAGTTTGCATTCTATTTTCACTTCATTTGTGAATTCTACTTCCAAATATACCCATCCATATTTCATATCACATAAATGACTTAGTGTAGGAGTTTAATATACATTCATCGTCCAAAAATTCATAAATGTACATACATATACATCTATTAGTAAAGCAATACATCATGTGTAAGCTTTCCCTTAGCTTTGGAAGCCACTCACCTTTTTGTTGAAAATTATGCCATAGGGGCCAATCATTGTACCTCACACATTATTTATTTTAATGTATTCTCTCCATTTAATTATCATATGTTTCGCATGTTTATTATGATAATTGAATCCATAAATGAATTATGAATATTGTCCTAATATCCCTAATTAGTTGTCTATGTAGGAGCATAGATAAAGTAAGACCAATATGACTTTGATGAGGTATGGAGATACAAGTCAAAGTCATAGGCACTTCTAAGAGGACAAGGTGCTGGACCGACACCCGCTATGAGAAAACTGGATGGATTAAGTTATTAGCTTATCTCATATGTAATCAAGTCACAATGCCCTTTGACCTGAGATCATCATGGATTCCTACATGAGAGTCACTAAGTTTTGACTTTGTCAAAAGTTACCTTTGATCGGGTGATGATAAAGGCTATAATCGGGCTTAGGGGTCTTTCATGCGGAGGAATGTGAGTGATCAAGATGGGATTTATCTCTCACATTAGTTGGGAGATATTATTGGGCTCCTCGGTGAGTGAGTCTTAGAAATGTATGGCCATACTGTAATGAAAATGATTTTTTCTTTCCTTGATCAGACTACTCAGGGATCGAGAAAGTAATGGTCAGGAATAGGAGGATAACGTTATCAATGCCTCATCCTTGACCAAGATATCAAGTGACAAAAAGGATGTGATGTGGTTACATGAAAGGTTGTGTTGTTTTAACAATCCCCATATGATTTGGGTCGTCATAATGTCTTGCTAGAGACCGCTTACGACTTGTGAGCTAATGTTGAGTTTGTACCATTGCCAACTTCATATGGGCCTACAGGGTCGAACGCAAGAACAACTCAACGTGAGCGTTAAAATCTAGGGTTTATTCGAATTATATATATACATAAATTTGAAACGACAATAATATTATGTTAGTATTTAATTTATTTGATAAATTAAATAACTAACATTAATATTCAGATTTAATTTACAAAGATAAATTAAATTCGTTGACTTACTATTTGGATTAATTATATGGATATGATTTCATTGAATCAGATTAATCCAAATTCGAATTTTACATTTTGAATTTCAAATTTCAAATTACAAGATTAATAAAGATTAATCTTGCATATCTTTTGAATCTTGAATTTTGAATTTCAAGATTAATAATGATTGATCTTGGATATCTTTTGAAATTCAAATTTCAAGATTAATCTTGAATATCATTGAATATCTTTTTTAAATTCGAATTTCAAGATTAATAAATATTAATCTTGAATATCTTTTGAGATCTGCATTTGAATTTTAAAGATTACTTAAAGATTAATCGCAGATTCTAGAAGCCCTCCATGAGGTCTATAAATATTAGGACTCATGAGCAAGAGAGGTATGAGAAATTCGAATATAATCTTGAGCCACCAGAAACCCTAGAGAGAGAGTGAGATGTGAGAGGCACTAACACGTTGCTATTGTTGGGAACTGTTCGTGTGGATACCGGTAGAGGGAGATGATCAAAGAAACATCGGCTCCTCGTGATCGGAATCAAGAACGCAAAAGGTTGTGGAACCTGAAGAGATCCAAATGCAATATATGCTTCAAATTCAAAATGCAAAAGGTATGGCTCTATCTCCTTGATCTATGTCTTTGACAGATCCACAAGGGGATTAGAAAATTTTAAATTCTGATGCGTGTATGTTCTAATCCCGACACTTTCACCTTTACACCACCTTGCCCTTACTTCTTAAGGTTGTGCCTATGTTTTTTAATTGGAAGGGTGAGATTTCAAAGAAATCTTAGTAGCAAACAACTCTAACAATACATCAACATGCATGATTATTTAAAGAGAAACAATTATGCCATGTAACACAAATAATAAACCTTACTCCAATCATATTTGCACAAGCCCAAGGCAATCATTGTATAGCTATAACCATGAATTTTCGCAATTAAGGTTTTTCATTTCAAGTGACTATAACCAATCATCAAACATGGCAATTAACATATATAAAAATCAATGGAAAGTAGATGCCAAAGTTAGGAGTGTTGCTACCTTGAAACTTTAACTTTCCAATGTCACCGGGGTGGCTTCACTTGAACTTGGTACTTCCTGCTTGGTAATTTACTCTCCTACACATGTCACAATGTATTTGACATTAATACTAAGATATTACATCTGCACCATATTCCTTAATATTTCATGAAATCTCTTAGATGGCAATTGAAGTCCCTTAATCCTCTTAGCTTCTTAATTTAGCAATTGTGATTACAATGCTTCCAAAATTGTGGGTTTACCTCTACCCTACACAATTTTGCATTCTAAATCCAATGGAATCATCAAAATGTTCAAAATCACACTCTTTCCATTCATTACAGTAGCTGCACGAAATCTGCCCAAAATAGGAGGAAATAGACTTTTGCAAGATCTCTTTGCATACACATGCATAATCTCATTCCTAAATCAATTTCCAATCATTATATGACATCAAAACATTCATATTCCCACATCATCAAATTCGTGCAGTAGCGATGGGGAAGGTTTTCATGCCATCTTTTCAATACAACCTCAATCAACTCCAACTATGCATCAATATGCAACAAATCATGCATAGAGTTGATTGGTAGCCTTTATTACTTGTGATTCTTACTTGTCTTCATTTCTGTCACAAACCCTCATCATCAAAACAGCTCTCTGAACCATTAATCAAGAAATCTAGACCGATCAAATGGTAGAAGAAAGGTCCTAGATGAGTTTTATAGGAAGAAATCAAGAGCTAAAACACCAACTTACCTTTGATTTTGGCTTGATTCTTCACTCTTTTCTTCCTTGGCTCTTCTCCACCGACCTCTCTCTCTCTCTCTTCTCCTCTGGATGAGCATGAAAATAGATAGAAAATGTTTGAAGAAGCTTTTAAAAATCAGTCCATGCTGCATTTTTACAAAAATGCCCTTCCTTGTATGATTTTCGGCTACCGAAAATCCTTTTCATAAATTTTTTGATAACTAAGACCATTTCAACCCCTCAAAATTTCCCATAATTCATAAGCTCATTGGGGTATTTTTCTTTTCTCAAAACTCATTTTGTAAGTGCCCTTAATTAATTTTCTTCCGAAAATCCAAATTTGGCAATTTCGGACCTTTCATATCTCCGTTCCAGCAAACTGTTTCTAACTTTCTTCTATAAACAATTTTATAAATTAGGGCACTCCAAAAACTATTTTTAGCCTCTTTAACATTTCATATATGAGTTATTTGGACAATTTAAATAATAATATTTGGCTAAAAGCTCATTAAATAGCCGAAATATTAATCACTGTAAAATGTCCCACGAAGGGCATTTTTGTCCATTTAACCTTAACTGAGGCTCTCTACCTCTTAGTTCCTGGGGTCATTTTTTGAAATTTTTTTGTCATTTTCTCGCAAATGACCATTATGTCCTTGACTTTTCCAAAATGGCACCTTTGGCATCTCTTATGCTTCTATTCATTCTTCGGACCCTTGAACACTCTGTAGCCCTTCATTTAGCCCTTATCCTCAGTTACCAGAAAGCCAGAAAATAAGGATATTACAAAATTGGTCAAGAAGATATATTTCCCTATAGAGGACTTTATAAGCTTTAATTAGAGATTTGAACCACTTGATTTAGATTTTTTCTAGAATTAGTTATGAATTTTTAAATTTGGCCAAAAATATGGAATTACCAAGTGAATAGTAATGATGAACAACACTTTTGCAAAGGTTTAAAAATTGCACTAAATTAGCTAATTTTAAGCATTTAATGGTTGTAAAGTGATTTATAATCGGTCTCTAATATAAACTAAAGTGTAATATCCACCATTTTCTATAAATTGAAATAGAGGTCAAACTAATAGTCTTGAGATAAGATAAGGCCTGGAAATAAAAGTACAGAAAGAGAATATGTTAGTGGACCAAAGAGACCCTGGTCAAATTAGTCCTAAGGCTTTGAAATTACTAAGAATGTAAGCCTGGGACATAAATGTCATTAAGTATAAAGACCAAGGGCAATATGGTCATTGGATAAGAAGGGGTCAAACCAGTATCAAAAGTCAAGTTAGTGCCCATGTAGAAAGCATAGAAAAAGTTGATGCTGATGGGCTAGATAACCCAAAGTCAAACCTGGCTCAGCGGGAGAAATTTTATGAGAACTCCACAATTAAACGTGCTCACCCTTGAGTAGTGTAAGGATTGGTGAACTTCTGGAAAGGACCCAAAGTTCATTAAATAAAAGACCGGGGTGAAAAAGTCAAGGGCAAATGGGAATTATGAAAAGTTAGATAGTGTAAGGGCATTCTGGTAATTAAGAGAAAAGTAAGGGCATTTTAGTCATTTGACAAAGTCAAAGTTAAAGTCAAAGTCAAAAAAAGACAAACAGTTGACCAAAATATAAGAAAAATTCACAGATGCCCAAAAGATAGAGCAGAACTCACTGATTACCAATGATTCGATCGATTGCTGAAATTCGGCCTAGATTATGATTTATGAAATTTTAAAGATTTAATGGCTAAAAATAATTATTTAAGGTATCAGGAGATCTCAATCAGTTGAGTTCAGGGCATAGAAAAATAAAGTGAATTTTATAGTAATCAATAAAATTATTACCAAGTATACGATTAAGGCGAATTTCCTGATTTTAAGGAAAATTGCCTGACAATCCTGAAAATATAAATTTATTCAAAAATTAATTTTTGACAATCCAGAGGGCAATTTGATGAAAGGAAAAGGGCTAGAGTATCAGTGAAAATTATAGAAATTTTTAATGTCCTAAAAGTTAATTGCCCGTCAGAAATACGTTTTTCAGGGATTCTTGGCAGGATAAAATTACCCTCTTATTTTTGGATGAATTTTAGGGATATCAGGCTATCACCAACTCCGAGTTAGAGCTGAGGATAATTTCAAGATGGCTTTCCGCACTAGATACGAACACTATGAATTTCTAGTGATGCTGTTCGTTTGACGAATGCCCTGCAGTTTTCATAGATTACATGAAGTGTGTATTTTGGCAATACCTGGATCAGTTTGTCGTAGTCTTACAGATGATGTCATAGTGTACTCCAGATCTTTAGAGGAGCATGAAAGGCATCTGAGAATTGTATTAACTGTTTTGAAAGAAAAACATTTATACGCTAAGCTCAGTAAGTTCTAGTTATCAAAGGTGAAATTCCTTGGATAAGTGATCCCTCAGGAAGGAGTCACTGCAGACTACGCCAAAGTAAGGCAGTACTGAGATGGAATCGGCATATGATAGTAAAAGAGGTGAAATTCCTAGAGCATGTGATCTCTCAGGAAGGGGTCGTAGTAGACTACGCCAAAGTAGAGGCAGTACTGAGATAGGATCTCCCTATGACAGTAACTGAAGTCAGGAGCTTTCTGAGCCTCATAAATTATTACAGATATTTTATACAAAACTTTTCTCGGATTGCCTTGCTGCTGACTAAGCTCATTAGAAAGAACCATTCTTTTTTATCAGATGAGAAATGTGAGGCCAGTTCCAAGAGTTTAAAAGGAAGCTTCCTCGACGCTTGTACTAGTGATCCCCGATCTAAAGTAGACCTATATAGTCTGTAGTGATGCTAGCCGGCACAGATTGGGATATGTGCACATGCAAAATGGTCGAGTGATAGCTTATGCCTCAAGATAGTTAAAGCTTTATGAAGAGAATTATTCCACGCATGATATGGAGCTAGCAGCGATAGTTTATGCTCTAAAGATATGGAGGCATTGTTTATATGGAGCAACCATCAAGTTGTACTATGATCAAAATAGTCTCAGGCAATTGCAAGATAAAAAAGAGTTGAACTTGAGACAGAGACCTAGATGGAGTTGCTCAAAGACTATGACTACATGATAAAGTATTATCCAGGTAAAGCAAATGTAGTTGCCGATGCATTGAGCAAGGATACAGTGCAGGTGGCTTTAATGATTATGATGAAAGAACAAAAGCTAGTAGAGACCTCTGAGATTGGGGTGTATTGGGTCAGTTACAGATAGAGCCTGATAGATACGGAATCACTCAAATCCTTAGTGATATAGAGAATGAGGTAAGGGAAGCTCAGCAAGAGGATCAGTTCGCTCATAACTTAAAGACTCAGATGAGTCAAGGAGGAGCTAAATAATTTAACAAAACCTCTGAGGGAATAATTAAGTTTAAAGATAGATATTATATCCCTCCAAAGCCTGCTTTGAGGTAGAGAATACTAGATGAAACTGAGTCTTACCTCTGGAAACGATATGGAGGAGATGAACAAGGAAAGAATCTCGGATAGTCCAGTAACATTTGAGGTTATTAAACATCCTAAGCTATTGGTGAGCTAGGATATGATCATGTGCTAGATAAAGTACATGTTATCAGAGATAAAGTTACATACATTAGAATCATCCAATAGTTCAAAAGAGTTACAGAACAAAGAGACAGTATAGATATAGTAATAAAATCATGTTTGCTAATTCTAATGCCAAAGGTAAATACATGTATACAGTATGAATAGTTAAAGTACAATTATGATACAAAAGAGCTGTTTTGGGCTATAATTTATGACAACTAAGTATGCGAATGAGTTGGGCAGACGTTGAATAAGTTGTGGTTAATTTTCTAAAGAAATTAGAAAGTAGAAAGTACTAGAAGTACTAGAGCTGCTGAAGGGCTTTATGATTATTAAGAGTAAGCCAGATAGACTGTGATAGATACAGTAGCCGCAGTAGTAGCAATTTCAGTAACCACAACAGACTTCCCAACTTAAGTCAGCCCAAGTTTAATAGTAATAAAGGCATAGTACTAGCAGCGGAGTTTGAGGAACTTCGCAATGAATTATCTGCTAGTATATAGGCTTAAATCTTTATATGATGAAAGATTCCTTTGAGAATAAATTGTAAAGATGAAATGACCATGGATGAATTGGTCAAGGAATCTTAAGAGCCTACCGAAGAGAAAATCAGGTAGCACATCATAATGATACTAATGATGAGAAATAGATAAAGAGGAGATATGGCACACCCCAAAATAGTAAAGGCAAGTAATACAGAACTTAGAGATGCCTTGGGCAATGAAATTTAAACTAGTGATATTTCGCTATGTTTCCAGGCATCGTAGAAGGGTGTGATTCTCAGGCCAAGTATGAAAATGAGAAATGAAATTCTCGTTAGTAAATGCCACTACTAAATAAGTAAGAAAGCTAAGAAAGGTTCCCTTATTGGGACAAGGTACGTTGTGTAATGATGAGAAGAGGAAGTACCCATTAGAAAGCATATAAGAGAATGCTTTAGCTAAAAAGTATCTCTCTAGAGTTCAGGATGGTGATTTTCATATGCCATCACTGTAGTTAGGCGAAACGCCGCAGTCAGGCTTATGCTAATTAAAATCGCCACAGTTAAGCGAGCTACTTTCTGATAGATAGGAAGAAGAGCATAACCCTGATAGACAGGGATCAGGTGGGACCAGTCACCGCAGTTAAGCGAGCTACTTCCTAGTAAACAGGGAGAAACATATTCCCAATAGACAGGAATCAGATATAGCTACAATGGGAAACCATTGTGAGCTTCTCATATTGTCCCACAAGAGAAAGAAAGTAGTAGCAGCAAGGCATACAAAGCAAACCATTCCCAACACAAAAGGAGAGAAAATGAGTTGATAGCAGTCAGGGACAGAATCCCTTGAATAGCTGGGTACTTGATAAATCAGTGAGATGAACAGAATGAAAGTCCTCTCTCTACAACGTCATAGTAAAGATTAGAAAAGAAGTAGTAAGGATTGTTGAATCCTGAGAAATAGCAGTTTGGCATCAACAGACATTGAATAAATTAGTTAAAGAGATGTCTCAATGTCTAAAAGTTCAAATAGTATAACGAAAGGGATATGCCTGAGAAGAATGAGTGAAGAAGCATGGAAGGAAAAGAGAAAATGTTAGAAAAGTGATGGAGAAAAAAAAAAGGAATAAGCAAGATCTCAGAAGACAGTGCTACTTTCTAGGATTAGTCTTGGGAAATTATCAGTCTAGTTATCACTGAGGATAGATAACTTATTCTTAACCCATGTTCCATGGTCTAAAGGTTTCTAAAGAGCAAGAATGACTCCCTTAGTAATGTTATGAGGTAAGGGTAAGGGACCAAGCCTACAGAATGGCGCTGACGCGCATAAGGTCATAGTGGACCACAAGAAAAGAGCCTATAAAGAGGCTCAGAGTCAGAAGTATGATGTTGCTCTTAGAACACGAGAATAAGATGACCAGGAATGGGCTTAAGATAAGAAAATGTCCTCACGATGAATAGCTAGTACAGAAAGAGTGCCCTTGACTATTTCTTTAGATAGGCCAGTTGCAATGAGAGTAAGCTTATTCCAATCCCTGAAAAGAGAGAAAGTAAAGAAAGTAAAAACAAAGCTATAAGTCCTGAATAAGTATAGTCAGGCTAGCTAAAGCGTTATAGAGCTTTAAAGATTGAGCTTAAAGCCTCACGTATGAATGCTAGCAAATAGCTATGAAGCCAGTTAAATAGCATGAGATCTAGAAAGTAAAGTAAACGTAAAACTAGTTAAATAGTCAGGAGTATTATGTCTCTCTAAAGCTTATTATGAGGCTATAGGTATAAGTTAAGAAGAAAGACAGAGAACTTTAGAAATTATATGAACTTACCAGGTATTGAAAGAAAAGACTTAAGGGTGAGTTAAGGGCAAAGACACAGAAAAGAGACAAATAGTAAAAGTCAGCAAAGAATGAGGCTGACAAGATGAAATGACCATTAAAATTTAGGCAACAAGTAAGATTGCCTCAGGAATTTTATTTTCAAAAGTAATGGTCAGATAATAAAGATCAAGAAGCTCTAGTAAAGAGAGAAATTGGCATGATTCTAAGACAATCATAGAATGGCTTATAGGATAAAGCTGAAGAGATGTATAGAATGTTTAAAGATGAAAGGATAGTTATTGTTTGGCCTTACCCCAAGCCTGAGTCAAAGGCACCAGAAATTTCCTGTTTCCTATATAAAAGGAAAGATCCTATAACAGATCAGATGTGTACATTTCGAGGACAACATTTATTTTAAGGGGGACAGAAATGTAATATCCACCATTTTCTGTAAATTGAAATAGAGGTCAAACTGATAGTTTTGAGATAAGATAAGGCCCGTAAATAAAAGTACAGAAAGAGAAGATGTTAGTAGACCAAAGAGACCCTAGTCAAATTAGTCCTAAGGCTTTGAAATCACTAAGAATGTAAGCCAGGGACATAAATGTCATTAAGTATAAAGACCAAGGGCAATACAGTCATTGGATAAAAAAGGGTCAAACTAGTAGTCAAAAGTCAAGTTAGAGCCCACAGATAGAAAGCACAAAAAAAGTTGATGCTGATGGGATGATAACCTAAAGTGAGACCTGGCTCAGCGGAAGAAATTTTATGAGAACTCCGCGGTTAAGGTGCTCACCCTGGAGTAGTGTAAGGATGGGTGACCTTCTGGGAAGGACCCAAAGGTCATTACACAAAAGACCGGGGGCGAAAAAGTCAAGGCAAAATGGGAATTACGAAATGTTAGACAGTGTAAGGGCATTTTGGTAATTAAGAGAAAAGTAAGGGCATTTCGGTCATTTGTCAAAGTCAAAGTCAAAAAAAGTCAAACAGTTGACCAAAATATCAGAAAAATTCACAGATACCCAAAAGATAGAGTATAACTCACTGATTACCAGTGATTTGATCGATTGCTCAAATTCGGTCTATATTATGATTTATGGAATTTTAAAGATTTAATGGGCAAAAATAATTACTTGAGGTATCATGAGACCTCAATCAATTGAGTTCAGCGAATAGAAAAATAAAGTGAATTTTATAGTAATTAATAAAATTATTACCAAGTATACGATTAAGGCGAATTTCCTGATTTTAAGGAAAATGGCCAGAAAATCCTGAAAATATAATTTTATTCAAAAATTAATTTTTGACAATCCAGAGGGTAATTTGATGAAAGGAAAAGGGCTATAGTATCAGTGAAAATTATAGAAATTTTTAATGCCTTAAAAGTTAATTGTCCGTCAGAAATACATTTTTCAGGGATTTTTGGCAGGATAAAATTATCGTTATTTTTAGACGAATTTCAGGGATATTTTTGGGAAAATATTTTGCCATAATGTAAATGAATTATGGAGATTAAAAGAGGAATAAAACATCTCCAGAAAAGTGGAAAAATATTTACTGGAATTAAATTATTTTTACTGGTGAAAGTTGTAATCGGTAGAAGTAACCGAACGGCAACCTTTGATTTGTTCTAAATCACTCTCTTTCTAATTTTTGACATCAAGAACCCTAACTTTCAGATTTGCAAAAGAGAGAACAAATCCAAATTTCAACCCATGGAATAGGTAGAAGAGACTACAAGCATCAAGATTACATAGTAGTTTAGGTGCTTAAGCCTTTTACCTTGAAGATTCACCAAGCTTTTCCTCTCCTTGTGCTTGCTGAAAATGGTGTCTTTCTCTTCTCCAAAACTGCTGAAATGTCGTGAGTTATGGGCTGGAGGT
>JANTPZ010146799.1:1680-15477 GCA_025593235.1 Vachellia pachyceras
CTAGACAATCAGGGAATACTGAGTGCGGTTATTATATCATCAGTTACATGTATAGTATCATTCAGAGCGGATTGACTAGAGATTTGGAAGAGGTAATATGTAATCTATCAAATATTGATGAGTTAATTGTTTAGTTTGATGAATTAGCATTGTTCTAATAATTATTTTTCAATTTTTAGGTTTTTGATAATGACGATGCTTACATGGCTGATGACATTGATTTGATACGAGATTTCTTGGCTAAAGGCCTTCTTAATTTGTAGATAATGCTTATTACTTTAAGGTGAATATAAATAGTTTCAACTCTTCATGTTGACTTGTATAGGGTGAATTAGATATATGATTTGTGTTACTCTGCCACACACACAGTAAATAACAATGAATTCTGTGTTTCGATGCAACAAGGACTTGGCTTATATAGATGTAAACGTCTAACCTTGCTAGATGTTTATTATGTCTGTAAATCTGGTGTATAAAATGTAACTGTAAGTTGAATCAGGTGGGGTTAATTAAATAGAATATAATTATTTTTTTAAAAAAAAAGAACCTACGGCGCCCTATATATGAAAAGGGGCGCCGTAGGTAAGACCTACGGCGTCTATCCTAAAATAGGGCGCCGTAGGCCCTAACTTTCTACGCCCCTCACACTTACGCCCCTCCGAGAAGGGGCGCCTATTGGGTTAAAAATAGGGCGTAAAAAGTCTACTTTGTAGTAGTGTTTGTTCTTGCATTGGAAATGGCTCATGTTTAATGGCCATTATATTCTCCATTGTGTAGGCAAGAATTGTGTTTAAGAGGGTGATTTTCAAAGTGACCAAGATTGTCATTCTCCCATTTTTTAACAAGCCATTTCTCCCTCTCTCTTCTCTCACAATTTCCGCCACCCTCCCTCTCTCTTTTGGTCAGATTTTTCTCTCCCCCTCAAGCTCCCAAGAAGACACGACCTTGCTCCCAAGAAGAGGAAGAAGAGAGCTCTTGACCTTAAGGTAACCACCCAAGTAACCAACTCTTTCCATTTCTCCACTCCTTGCAACTTCTACTACCTTTCTAGTGGTTGATTTCCTTGATCAAAGCCCTCTTTTTGAAGATGAAAAGCTAGGGTTTCAAGGTATGAAAATGAAAAAGGAGAAGGCTTTTGAGGTAGTAAAAGGTTGCAAGTCCTTTATGGAGTAGTAAAGAGTAGTTTGGTTTGTGTTGTTGGTTGTTTTTGTTGATGCAAGAATTTTTGAAACCCTCAAGCTAGGAGGAGGGTGCTGTCCAGTTTGGGATGGAAAAGGGAAGGGTTGTGTTTGAGCTATATGATGTATAGATAGTGGTTTGGGAGCATGAATATACAAGAATACATGTTGAAAGTTGAAAAACTCCTTCTTTCTCTCATTTTTCTGATTCTCGGCACCCAAGGGAAAAAAATAGAAGGGATGTGTTTTTGGTAATTTTGATAGTTCCATTGGCTCTAAAATGATGTTTTGTGTAGGGTAAAGATAAGAAATGGATTTTAGAAGCTTAAGGGACCATAAAAACCAAGTCTTGAACTTGTAGGGTTCTTGAAAAGTTAAAGGGGAGTTTATTGCGTTTTTGCAAGTTTTCTTGCATCTTGATAGTTGTATATTCATATGGATATTATGCCATGATATTTAGGGTTTGAGATCTCCAAGAGCACATTTGGAAGTGATCCAAGAGAACTTTAAGGTCCAAGTAAAAAGGAAAGCTAAGCAAAAATGTAGCATGACTACTAATCTCCACTTATGTTTTATGAAAATGGTTGTGAATGGTGCTTAGTTTTTATGATGATTGAAGTGCATTATTTGTGTATGAAATGTGACTTTGTGCTATGGCCATATGCATTATAAATTTGTAGTTTGAAATGTCACATGTTTTATGATCATACACTTGCTTTAAAGTTATGATATGCACATTCACAATGTTTTTGGATTAGTTAGTTTTTCTATTGGGATTCCCAAATCTCATTCTCCACCAACTAACCATATAGGTGGAAGCTCAAGCAAGGGTAAGAAAAAAGGTTATTGATGAATGAAGATGATGCTCTTGCTTGCATGAATTTTGTGGAAATATTATGAGTTGCAAAGCTCTACTTGAAAGTTGTTGTGATTTGTAACCTCTAAACCTCTATGTGAAGGGGTAGTGAACATGTGATGATGCATGCATGAAAATGGGCTAGGAAAAGCTAAGAATGCCAAGAAAGTAATCATGCATGATAGAGGTGGGTTAATGAACCAAAAAGAGGTTTTGGTGATTTTTAAGAAAAGTTAGTTTTTAAAGCAAAAGGGCTCCACAGGCCCTGAAACTAACCTGTTTCACGTGGCAAGGAAAAATAGCAAACAAGCTCCGATTGAGTTGAACATTTTCAGTTAAATACTACACATCCTAAGCTTTAAAATGATATAAAGTTTTCGAAATTTGGATGTGTATATTAAGAGATATGATTTTCCAAAGTTTAAGGGAAATATTGGAACAACTGAAAGTGACCATTTGGACAGCGTGTGGTTTTAGAATAAACTGATTCAAATGGCCAATTAGTATTTTTCCCCTATAGATCACTCAATAATCTAAATTTAGAAATTGGAACAATTTAATTTTGATTTTTCTAGAATTAATTATGATTTTGCAAAGTTGGGCCAGAAATCTGGAAAAGTGACAAGTGAACAGTAACAACTTTTTTGTTTTTCTGGTTCACTATTTTGGTCACATTTTTTATACCTAAGGCCCTAGAGCGGTTCAAGAGTGATATTAAAATGAGAATATAGGGGGCAAATATGAGGTGTTACACTTGGTGGTATCAGAGCATAGGTTTTGGGCGACTTATGTTTGTTATGCATTGTTATTACATTGCTATATGAATTGATTATTATGATATTTGGAATATGTTGAGTGCATTGCTTGAATTGTAGCTTAAGTTGAATTAGCCATCGATCTATATATGTTGATATGGATGTATGTGGATAGATAAGCATGAGATATAATATCACAGAAGTCACGTACGTTCTAGAGACAAGCCTGCACTTAGAATACTTGATAACCGATGAGGCCGGAAGAGATGTCAGTACCTATAGAGGACCTTTTCTTGAGGAAGAAACTCATATGTGATGCATGAATGAGATAGCTATTGAAAGAACCTTTCATGATTGATCCAGAGAGGCCAATTGTATTAGCAAAAGAACAGAAGTCACGTACGTTCTAGAGACAAGCCTGCACTTAGAACACTTGATAACCGATGAGGCCAGAAGAGATGTCGGTACCTATAGAGGACCTTTTCTTGAGGAAGAAACTCATATGCGATGCATGAATGAGATAGCTATTGAAAGAACCTTTCACGATTGAGCCAGAGAGGCCAATTGTATTAGCAGAAGATGATCCAGAAAAGGGAAGAGAATCCCTAATATACTTCATCTGGATCAGAAAAGGCAAGTATGATGATTATTTAGCTCAATAATCTAAAGATAGTCGATCCGCATGCAACTTTAATATTCAGTTAAAGCCCTAAGAGAGAAAAAGGGAAATAGTTGAAGTGGGTTATGATAGGAAGGATTAGGCAAGATTCTTCTATACTTAAAAGGGGCTACTGCTCTGGAATAATAATGTTGGCAATACAAAAATGTTATATTAGTTATGGAATATTCAGAAAGGAGTATTAGTTAAGTATGACTGTGTACCTTCTGTTTGAATGTTAAAGAAAGGAATGATATAGATGTCCTAAGTTCACAATAATTCTGTTAATAAAAGTTTGTAGAGGATTGTGGAGAAGCAATAGCAAAGGTCTTCTTGCACGGACAATTTGAGTTCCATGTTAATAACATCATTTTTTTTGTTTTGAAAATTTATGGTTCACTATTTTGGTCACATTTTTTATACCTAAGGCCCTAGAGTGGTTCAAAAGTGATATTAAAATGAGCATATAGGGGGGAAATAGGAGGTGTTACAACAGAGAATATGGAGTCCCTAAACACAAAACAGAGCACAGCTTTAGGACTCTGATATTTTCTTCTCGAGAGCTTCAATGTTTATTTATCCACTCTTTGAGAGAGTAGTTTATTGATTCATCCAAACTCATTGTATTTCTGTGAGAAACTCATGATTGGGATCTTGAGATTATTGGTTTGGGTTTGAGTTGAGAAAACAGAGCATGTGAGTCTCTGTTATAGTGAAGTTTGAAAGTGAGTGTAATTCCCAGTGTAACCTTACATGTGGTAAGGGGGAGTGATTGTAAAGTTTCTCAAGTACCTATGTTACAAACTTGAGTGGGTTCATAAATGCCTGGAAACATTTATGGGGTTCTCAAGTACCCACCGTGACAAACTTGAAATGGGATTCACAAGTGTCTGTGCTGACATTGTGATTGTAATGGTTTTCCAAGTACCTGGTTAAACTTGGAAGGTATAGTGGATTGAAAATCTTAGAGGTGCTATGGGGACTGGACGTAGGTCAGAGAGGGCCGAACTATGATAAATTGTTGTGTGCTTATCATTCTTTTATCTTAGTTAACTTAGAGTGATTTTCTCGTACTTTATCCGATTTCATTCTTCGTTTTGATTAACTTGATTTGGAAATTTTGATCAACTGAGATTTTAGACATAATTTTTTTAAAAAAACACCCAATTCACCCCTCCTGGGTGACAACCATTCTAACAAAAATGGTGTGTGATGGATTTTTTTAAATTCAGCCTGGATTTCTATCTAAAGAATTTTAAAGGTTAGATGGTTAAAAATAATTATTCAAGGTATCAGGAGACCTCAAACATATTAGTTTAGGGCATAGAAAAATAATATGAAATTTCTAATATTTTATAAAATCATTGCCCAGAATATGATAAAGGCAATTTCCCGAATCGGAAGGAAAAGACCCGAAAACCATGTAAAATGGGATTTTATTTGAAAATTAATTACAGACATTCAGGGAAGCAATTTAAGGAAAGGAAAAGGATGAGAGTATCATTGAAAATTCTAGAAATTTTTAATGCCCTAAAGCTCAATTGCTTGTCGATAGACCGTTTTTCAGTTTTTGGACATGTAAAGTAACCTTGTTGAAATTTGAGGACTTCCAGGGGTATTATAGGGGCAATTATTTTTTCATATGAATAAGTGATATTTGGAGATTAAAAGAGAATTGAAAATAGAGCAAGAAGACGCCATTTTCATCCATGAAAAAAGAGAAGAGCTTCAAAAAGTTTCAAGGTAAAAAGCTTTACCACCCAATCCTATACACATTCTTTATCCTTGCAACATCCTCTACACTTCTAATGGATTAGATTTTTATTTAAAGCCCTCCTTTTGGTGCTGAAAAGTCAGGGTTCTTGAGAATGAAAATGAGAAAGAGAGAGATTTGAAGGAAAAGATTGGTTGCAAATCACTCCTTGCATGATAAGGAGTTGATTGATGTATATATTGCTTTGGTTTCTTGATTGTATGAATTTTTGGAATCATGAAACCTTAGGAGAGGTGCTGTCCAAATTGTGATTTGATGAGAAAGAAGTGTTTTTGAGTTAAATAATACATGAGAAGTGGTTTGGGATCAAGAATATGTCATTATATGTGAAGAAAGTTTGAAAAGCACAAGTGTGTGCTTATGTTCTGTTTCGGCCAATTCAGAAAATTAATAAGAGAAGTGAGTTTTTCATGATTTTGATGCTTCCAATGGCCTTAGAATGAAAAATTGTGTAGGGTGGAAGTGAGAAAATAATTTTGGAAGCATTGGAATTTAATTTTCAAATTTAATGCCACGTTTGTTACCATGGAATTGAGCTCTGAGAATTGGAATTGGCTTTGGAATTACAAAAGAGCTTTGTTTGGTACAATGGAACTTGGTTCCATGTGGAACCCAGTTCCATCAAAATGATGGAAATGGGTTCCAGGCCCAACCCCATGGAACTGGGTCAGTTCCATGGAACCCAAATCCATGTGACAATTATACCCATCAAACTTTAATCTATTTACAGTTATACCCTTTCTCTCTCTCTCTCTCTGATGCAGTCGTCGCCTTTCCTTCCTCAATGACCTCGTCGGCCGTCGCCTTTCCTTCCTCCACCGTCAGCCGTTGCCTTTCCTTCCTCCATCGTCGGCCGTCGTCTTTCCTTCCTCAACCACCACCATCGACCTCATCGAAATCAAAGCTGCTTCGCCATCCAAGCCACCGTCTCCTCCTCCTCCATCCTTCCTCATAACGATGAGATCTGAGATGAGCGTGGTTGAAGGCTTCTCAAATGTCGATGTGGTTGAAGGCTTCAGATCTGAGATCGATGAGCGTGGCTTCGGATCTAGGAGCAGGGCTGACGGTGGATGTGCTAGTGACTGGGCCGATGGTGGCTGACGGTGACTGTGCATGGACCGATGGTGGCGACGGATATATTTTCAGAAGGACCGATGGTGCTGGTGGTGAGATCTCTCATCGGTCCTGGTGGTGAGATCTCTCATCTTTTTTCTTAAGATTATTTTTTCAGAAGGATAT
Organism: Vachellia pachyceras; assembly: GCA_025593235.1. Taxonomy (NCBI): domain Eukaryota; kingdom Viridiplantae; phylum Streptophyta; class Magnoliopsida; order Fabales; family Fabaceae; genus Vachellia; species Vachellia pachyceras. Next base: position 8,141 of record JANTPZ010146799.1, read on the forward strand.
ATTAGTCTTTTTACATTATAAATATAAATAGTTAATTAAAATAATATCTTACTTCTTCCAGCATACTAAACATACTTTTAATCTCACTTCCAGTTCCACTTCCAATTCCACTTCCAGTTTCACTTCCAATTCCACCAAAATCAGTTCCACATACCAAACGGGGCATAAGGGGGTTTTATGGGGTTTCAAGGTGTTTCTTGCCTTGGAAATGGCTTGAGATTAATGGCCATTGTGTTATTAATTATGTAGGCCATAAAGTTGTGCAAGGGACAATTTGGAAGGGTAAACAAGAGAGCCTTCAAGTTTCAAGGAAAGTTCAAACTAAGGTAGCAACACTCCTAACTTTGGCATCTACCTTGCATGGATTTATATATTTGTTAATTGCCATGTTTGATATGTGGTTGTAGCCACTTGATTTGTGAAACCTTGCTTGTATGAATGCGTGGTGATAGCTGTTGGGATTAGAACGTACACGCAGCAGAATTTAAAATTTTCTAATCCCAAATACGAATCTGTCAAAGGCGTTTAGATCGAGGAGATAAAGCCATACCTTTTTGCATTTCGAGTTCATCCCTTCCTTTGCGTTTTGATCTCTTCAGATTCTATGACCTTCCGCGTTCTTGATTCCGATCATAAGGAGCCGACTTTTCTTTGATAGCCTCCCTCTATCGGTATCTACGCGAATAGTCTCCAACAATGGCAGCGTGCTAACACCTTTTCAGTTCACTCTCTCTCTAGGGTTTTGTGGCTCAAGAGTAAATTCAAATTCAGAATGGGATGCGTCTACTATTCATGAGCACTCATATTTATAGAGCTCATGGAGTGCATCATAATCCAAGATTAATCTTTTATTAATCTTGAAAAATCCAAATTTGAATTTCAGAAAGATATTCAAGATCAATCTTATTAATCTTGAAATTTGAAATTCAAATCATATCTGAGATTAATCTTTATTAATCTTGAAATTTGAATTTCAAAGGGATATTCAAGATTAATCATTATTAATCTTTTATTTGAATTTTAAGGATATTTAAGATTAATCTTTATTAATCTTGAAATTTGAATTTCAAAATGAATATCCAAAATTAATCTTTATTAATCTTGAAATTCAAATTTCAAATGGATATTCAAGATTTAATTAATCATGAAATCTAAAATTCAAATATATATATTCTAGATTAATCTTTAATCTTGAAATTTGAATTTCAAAATATATTCAAGATTATCTTAATCAATCTTGAATTTGAATTTCAAAAAGATATTTAAGATTAATCTTTATTAATCTTGAAATTCGAAATTTGAAATTCAAAATGTGAAATTCGAATTTTGCAATCTTAATCTGGATTAAATTGATTTGATTAAATCATATCCATTTAATTAATTCAAATAATGAGCCAACTAATTTAATTTATCTGTATAAATTAAATTAATGTTAGTTATTCAATTTATCAAATAAATTAAATATTAATCTAACGCACACAAATGTTATTTACATAATATTATGCAATTTCAAATTTTAACATATATATTTAAAATTCGAATAAACCCTAGAAATAAAGCTTATGTTGGGCTGTTGTTGCGTGCGACCCTGTAGGCCCATATAAATTTGGCAGTGGGTTAATATCAGCATTAGCCCACCAGTCGCAAGCGGCCTCTAACAAGACATTATGACTACCCAAATCATATGGGGATCATTAACACGACGCAACCTTTCATGCAACCACATCACGTCCTTTTTGTCACTCGATATCTCGATCAGGGATGAGGTATGGATGACGTCATCCTCCTATTCCTGATCATCACTTTCTCGATTCCTGAGTAGTCTGATCAAAGAAACGAAAACTCCTTTTCGTTACAGTATGGCCATACATTTCTCAGACTCACTCTTCGAGGGGCCCAGTAATATCTCTCAACTAATGTGAGGGACCAATCCCATCTTGATCACTCACATTCCTCCATATGAAAACCCCTAAGCTCGATTATAGCCTTTATCGTTACCAGGTCAAAGTTGACTTTTGACTAGGTAAAAGCTTAGTGACTCTCATGTAGGAATCCATGATAATCTCAGGTCAAAGGGTATTGTGACGTGATTACATATGAAATAAGCTAATGACTTAATCCATACAGCTTTCTCATAGCGGGTCGATCCAGCACCTTGCACTCTTACAAGTGCCTATGACTTTGACTCGTATCTCCATACCTCATCAAAGTCATACTGGTCTTATCTATGCTCCCACATAGACAACCAACCAGGAACATTTAAGACAATAGTCATAATTTGTCTATGGATGCAATTATCATAATAAACATGCAAAACATATGATAATTAAATGGAGAAAAAATACATTAAAATAAATATGTGTGAGGTACAATAATTGGCCCTTAGGGCACAATTTCCAACAATTACTTTGTATGGTAATGGAACTAGTATATCCAGATATTGCAACGATAGATCTATAAATAGAAGGTATCTCTTGCAAGTTTATACTTAACATAATGCATACTCTTATCCTTTAATTCTCATGTTTTCTCTTGCTTTTTTCTTTAATTTTATAATATGTTATTAACATGAGTTTTTAATTAAGGTATGATACTTTAACAACTCCATCTGAAATATTGGTTATTAGTGTTGAATTGTGCTTTTGTATTATACTATTATGTATTACTGTCTTTCTAGTAAGGTTGTTTGGTTATTAATTATAGGCAGTTGGGCATTGTTTGGCGATTCTTATTCTATTTATAGGTAGCTCTGTAAAATGTATTACGCCTCTATTTATATGGTACTCAGATGTTCACTAAAAAATTCATTGGTTTGTGCATGTAGCTATCTTGAAAGAGATCATTTTAACAAAATGAAATATTCAACTTCGTACGAGTTTCATCTTTTGATTAAAAAAATTTATATATTTATTCTACTTTTCTAGTTATAAATATAATAATGAACCTCTTTTTTTGCCTACAAGATATGAATTTAGATATACAAATAAAATTTTTTACTAATATTTATTTAAATATGATATTTTTTATTATGATATGTTATGTGTTTGTTTAATATTGTTATATACTATTTATCTCCTAAAACTTTACTTGATGGGTAGAAATAATAACGAATTCATTGTTTGTATGAATATCATATTACATCATGTATTATATTTCAGATTTTTGCCCTCTTATCCAATTATCATATTTACCACATTTTGATGTATTTGGTCTTATTGAGAATATTGTTTTTTTATTCTAAAATATACCTACATTTTTAATATAATATTTGGTTAAAAAAGTTAATGATTCGGAGATGATAAGATTTAGTTTTAGAATGTTGTTATCAATACATGATCACATTGTTGGTTATGATCTGCTTTTATGTTTGTTACTGTATGATTTGATCAAGAGGCTGAATTGGTCACTTAAAAATTTAAAACACAAAAAAATAATTGAAACAATGTCGCTGGGAGTAAAGCAAAGAGAAGATGGACATGGTAAATTTATCCTGGTTCAATCCTTTTGACCTACGTCCAGTCCCTAGAGCACCTATGAGATTTCCAATCCACTAAGCAACAACAATATAGGCTCTCCAAGCCTTTACAATGGGAATCACACTCACCCTTACTGACTGCACTAGAATAGAGACAAACATGCTATGTTTTCTCAACTCAAACTCAACCCAACAATCTCAAGATCTCAATCTTGAGTTTCTCATGGTAATACAAGTTTTAATGACAATATGAACTCTCTCAAAGAGTAGAATAATAAACACTGAAGCACTAATGACATGATAAATGATTTACAGAGAAGTTGATGAGCGAATAAATGTGTTGGACGTATTGAATATTACTTCCTTACTTCATCCATCTTGAATGCTCTCCTATTTATGGGTGAAGAGCATTAACTATCTGTTAGAAACATTTAAGTTTCCGTTACTCTCAGATGCATTTAATGCTCATTTAACTCTTTATCATTAATATGGTCGTTGAACTTTTGCGATGATGAACATTGAAGCTGCGTCAGAGACAGAATTAGACTTGCCTATTCCCTATTAATAAGTCAAACCATACCATATTTATGAGGGCACTTAGGATTTAAAAAGTCATTACACAAAATAGGAAAGATTCGGCAAAGGGTAGTTTCTGCTGTCAGACTGGTGTGTGTGTCAGAAGAAAGCAATGCTTGAGTGTTAGTTTGGTGAACTTGAGTCATGAGATAAAGTTGTCTGAAGAAATTTGAATTTAATTTGGAAGCACTCGAGTTTTAGGAGAGTAACTTAAGTTTCGGAAAACTTCTAAAGTAATTCGAGTCATATATTGAGTTATCCTTCATCTAAGCTCCATTTGGACACTTAGAATTGATTCATGAAGACATTACTTGAGTACAACCTCAAACACTCGAGTATGATGTGTTTTTGGAGTTTTCTGAAGCAACACTTGAAGTAATACTCGAGTACAAACTTAGTATTTGGATTTTTTAGCTAATACTTGTGTATGAGGATCAATACTCAAGTATCAGCTTTCTCTATTTAGCTTTGCTTCACTTCCATCTCAACATATGCTTGTTATTTTGATCATATCTCCCAAACCACAAGTCCGATTCATGTGAACTTTTATATAAAACTAGACTCAAAATGCACTTCATAGACACCAAGAACAAAGTCAAAGAATTTCATATGAATGAGGTATAAATTTATAAGCATGATGGTCATATTGAACGCTTCATCACTAACATTTGCTTATTGTGGATATCATATCTTTCTTTCTATAATATCTTTGAAACTCATTCTTATTGCATTGGAAAGTAGACTCAAAGGGCTTTTCAGGGACATATTATTTATAAAGTTTAGATTTGAATTGAGAGAGTTATGACCATTACAAGTTAAGCTTTGTGCTGGAATCTAAAACTTGATCGAATGCAAGTTTAAGTAATAAGTTATACTCGAGAAAAAGCTTTAATACTCGAGTATTGGCCTCATATAGAGTTTTTTACATAATACTTTCAAGCAAACTTGAGTATGGAGAATAATATTCATCACAATACTTGAATATGACAACTAGTACTCAAGTATTGTCCATAAATAAGCATACTCTTAAGAGCACTCGAATACGAATGGAAGTGTTAGCTTTTAGAAATTGACAACACTCAAGTATTGTTAGTAATACTCAAGTATCAAAGGCTTTGATGGAACACTTCTAAGTATTCTTGAGTATGAGTAAATGTATTATTCAGATAAGCTCACTCGAGTACTGTGGTTAGTAATAGAGTATTAAAGGTTTTTTGCAACACTTTCAACAACACTCGAGTAGAAATAAAAGTGTTTATTTTCCTAAAACCAAAAACACTCGAGTATTGAATAGCACTTGCAATGTAATATCCATACTTTTACTGACAGTGTAAATAAAAGTCAAACCAACAGTTATGAGATTAGATAAGGTCCAGAGATAGAAAGTATAGAAAAAGAGGAAGTTGATTAACCACAATGATCACAAGCAATCTAGGTCTAATGGATTAAATTCCATAAGAACTTCACAGTTAAGCGTGCTCGGCCTAGAGCAATGACAAGATGGGTGACCTTCTGGGAAAGACCCAAATGTCATTTAAGGAAAAAATGAAAATATAATTTTTTAAAGAAGTAAGGGAAAGATTGGAATTTTGAAGGAAAAGTAAGGGCATTTTAGTAAATAAGAGGAAATGTAAGGGCATTTTGATCATTTGACCAAAGTCAAAGTCAAATCAAAGGTCAAAGTTGACCAAGATATCAAAAAAATTAACAGATACCCAAAAGATAGAGAAATATCTACTGATCAAAATGATAGAAGTCAGTTTTTCCAACTTTGGTCTAGATTTCCGTCTAGAGAATTTTAAAAATCAGTTAAAGAAAAATAATTATTTGAGGTATCAGGAGGTCTCAAATATTCAAGTTCAAGGTACAAAAAAATAATACGAAATTTCTAGAATTTTATAAAACTATTACTCAGAATACGATAAAGGTGATTTCTCGGATTAAGAGGAAAAAGATCCCAAAAACCCTGAAAAATTGGGTTTTCCTCAGAAATTAATTACAGACATTCTGGGAAGTATTCTGAGGAAAGGAAAAGGGTTAGAGTATCAGTGTAAATTCTTGAAATTTTTAATACCTTAAAAACTAGTTGCTTGTCGATAGACCGTTTTTTGGTATTTCGATTAGGATTCCTTAAATTTTGATATTTTTTTTCAAAATTCAACTATTTCCACAAAAAAGGGTACATAATTTTTCAACAAGATTAGATTGAAAGGAATTAGACATTTAACTCTCTTTGTATTCAATGGAAACATGCACTGTGACTCAATTTTTAATTAGGATTCAATAAATAATTTTTTTTAAAAAATTCAACAATTTCTACAAAAAAGGGAACATATTTTTCAAAAAGATTAATTTTAAAACAATTAAACATTTGACTCTATTTGAAATGAATGAAAACATCCACTGTGACTCAATTTTTAGTTAGGATTCCTTAAATCATGTTATTTTTTTTCAAAATTCAACTATTTCCGCAAAAATGGGCACATAATTTTCCAACAAGATTAGTGTGAAAGGAATTAGACATTTAACTCTCTTAGAATTGAATGGAAACATGCACTGTGACTCAGTTTTTAATTAGGATTCAATAAATCCTTTTTTTAAAAAAATTCAAAAATTTCAACAAAAAGGGAACATATTTTTCAAAAAGATTAATTTTAAAGCAATAAACATTTGACTCTATTTGAAATGAATGAAAACATCCACATTTCCAGAGGTATTTTTGGGACAATCATTTTGTTAAATGAGTAAGTGATATTTGGAGATTAAAAGAGGAATAAAAGATGTCCCCAGATAAGCACAAAAATTTACCGGAATAAAGTTATTTTTATCGGTATAAGTTGTAATCGGATCAAGTAACCGGATGGCAACTGTAATATCCATACTTTTACTGTCATTTTAAATAAAGGTCAAACCGATAGTTATGAAATGAGTTAAGGCCCTGAGATAGATAGTACGGAAAAAGAAATTAATGAGCCAGAAAGAGCAAAGTCAATCTTGGCCTAACATACTGAATTTTATAAGAACTTCACAGTTAAGTGTGTTTGGGCCAGAGTAATGACATGATGGGTGACCCCTTGGAAGGATCCAAATGTCATTAAGAATGAAAGTGTAAGGGCAATATTAGAATTTTGAAAGAGTAGAAAGAAAAGTAAGGGCATTTTGGGAAATAAGAGAAAATGCAAGGGTATTTTGGTCATTCGACTAAAGTCAAAACTTAACCAAAATATCAGAAAAATCCACAGATGCCCAAAAGATAGAGCAGAACTCACTGATCAAAATAAGATTC
>JANTPZ010146806.1:0-12412 GCA_025593235.1 Vachellia pachyceras
ACTTATTTTGACCGTTTGACTTAGTGATGGTATACGTTTGGTCTGAACCTTTATGGTCTAACGCTTGATGACGGTTTCGATATTGACTAGTCAAAGGAATTTTTAATCAAATATTTTGTTATTGACGTTTTAAGCAAAGGATTTTACAACAACCACACAACCTCCTCAGAGTATTTGTTGCTCCCCTTCGGCCGTGAAGTTTGCAAGAACCACCCTCCCTTCTCCATTCCTCCGTCTTCTCCATCTTACTCCTCCGTCTTCGGCCATGAAGTCTGCAAGAATGTTGGTGTACGGAACTCCCAACTTTGATTTTGAGCATCAGGAACTTTCAGTGGCGGAACCACGTTGGGGTGAGGGTGGGCAATTGCCCCCCTCAATTTTTCGGGGTATATGTAAATACTTGTTAGATTTTTATTTTGCACCCACTGATTTTTAATATTTGAACTCACTCAAATTATTTACACTTGTAAGCTTGTTGTCATTGTTTGAAAATAAAAAATTGCCCCCACTGATCCAGGGTCCTGACTCCGCCACTGGGACTTTAACGATTTTGGTTATAAAAATTGATTTTTGCATGTGAGAATGTTGATGTCTGCTTGGAAGAGGTTGTGGTGGAGTAGCTTGGTGGAGGTAATTTGATCTGAACTGGTTTAATTGATTTTCTGACAAAGGTGACCGTAAATTTAGTGGTGGTTGAGGGTGGTTTGGATATTTGGACAATAGAAGGATTTTTTCAATCACATTTTAAATGTAAATATTAAAAATAATAATATACGAATTCCATACACAAATTAAATATATTTTTAAATTCCATCTTCAAATTCATTAAAATCGATTTAAACATATCAGATGGATTGTTACTTGACTATTCATTGTCGGTAGCCCAAATTTTATTCTCGATTATTGCTTTAAGAAAATTTGTTCAAATAAAAACCTTCCAGCTTTATCTATGTTTTATTAATAGTAAACTTAACATACAAAAATATGAATTTTTAATTTTTACTTAAATTTGGCAAAAAAAGAAAAAAGAAAAACGTATAATAGGAAGTGGTGGAACTTTCCGGAAGCATCTCTGTATAATTTAAATAAAAAATAAAAAAAGAGTCGTATTACTTTAGTGGGGAATACAACCTTTTTTGACCGACAGTGTCCAGACACGTGTGCAAACACGTCACAGCGAATACAGGAGGAGCAGCGAAGAAGCAAATATAGAGCAAACTTGCTAGTGATAAGATCTGACAGTCTCGCTTGCTAGTTGGAAATCCTCTGTAGAAAGAAGACGATGGCGGTGAAGGTGTATGGCCCGACTTACGCTTCCCCTAAAAGAGTGCTTATGTGTCTGATCGAAAAGGAGATCGATTTTGAAGTTGTGCTTCTTGATATCTTCAAGGGAGATCACAAGGATCCTGAGTTCCTCAAGTTGCAGGTTCTTTGTAATCTCTTGCATCTTTTGATTTTTTCATTTTCTGTCTCTGGTTTTCAACATTTCTTTCTTTTTGGCATGCTTGTGTGATTTGTGCTTGTTTCTCTCTGTTTTTTTTTTGTTATGCAGCCATTTGGACTGCTTCCTCTGGTTCAAGATGGAGATTATTCTCTCTATGGTTAGCCCTAAACCTTTTTTGTGTACTTTTTTATGCCTTTCTATTGTGCCATTTAGTTCCTTTGGAATTCTAAGTTCGATCTCTCTTTACTCTGCATAACTTTGTCTAGTATGGTCTCGGTTCCTAAACCTTCGATCAAAATGTTGGCAAACACTGCCTAAAAGAGGAAAAAAAATCCGTTTCTCTTTTTTATTTTTTTGAGTTCCTCTCTTGAAATCGTTTCCTCTTGTATGTAATTCCTAGAGGAGCAAACGCATAATCTAAGGATGGAATCTAAACAAAGAACTAGTGAGGTAACCAAAATGATCTCATCCCAGACAAGATAAGAAAACAGTGGGTTTTTTGCCTCGAAATGTTAAATGACGGTTCATTCTTGGGCTTCTTTGTTGCCATTCCTAATCGTAGTTTTTCCTCCAATCACCTTTCCCTATCAATCATGTGTAGTCATGTTAAAGGCCAGAAATTTACTGCGCTTTATATAGCGACATGATATTTTGTGCTGCTTGGTAATCCGACTGTGCCTATGCTAATGTGTATTGTTCTGAACTCAATTCTGTAGAATCTCGAGCAATAATCAGGTACTATGCAGAAAAGTACAAATCCCAAGGAACTGACTTGCTGGGGAAGACAATAGAAGATAGGGGACTTGTGGAACAATGGTTGGAAGTGGAAGCCAATCACTTCCATCCACCAATCTACAACTTGGTAGTTCATCTTCTGTTTGCCCCAATATTGGGAATCTCCTCTGACCCAAAAGTGATTCAAGAGAGTGAAGAGAAGCTCGCCAAGGTTCTGGACATCTACGAGGAGAGGTTGTCGAAGAGCAAGTACTTGGCCGGGGATTTCTTCAGCCTTGCTGATCTTAGCCACCTTCCTTTTGGGCATTATTTGGTGAACCAAATGAAAAAGGATCATATGATGAAGGACAGGAAGCATGTGAGCGCTTGGTGGGATGATATCAGCAACAGGCCATCGTGGAAGAGGGTCGTCCAGCTCTACCAGTACCCTATCTAGATGCTGCTTTGATCTTCAGATTATCATTAAGTACCGAGTAGTAAAGAATAAATGGGTATTTCTAGCGAGAGCATACATCCTTCCAGGTAAGAAGTCAATTACATGCTTTTGAAGCAGAGAGAAAAATAAGAGTTGAGTTCCATAGACTTTCTTACTCAATGTTTCATTTTTCTCTCTGTCTAGTCAAGAGGGTTCTACTGATAGACAAGTTTCACATGTTTTGGTGTATTTACATGAGCTGGCTTTATGAGCAAAGTAGTCGGGGGTGTATGCTCGAGAAGTTGCTTTGAAGTCGGATTTCAAGCATGCTGAGTTGAGGACTTAGAGCCTATTGTGTGGTTTGGTTTTGTATGTTGATGAAAACAGCTTTACCTTCTAGCTAGTGTCTTAGTATGTTGGATTATTGAACACATTGGGTCTTTCTGCTTTTTGGTGGTGATTAGGAATATTTGGTATTGAAATGTTTTGTGCTTGTCAATGCCGGTTGAGTGGCTGATATATGGTCACCAATTTCATATGCAAATTGTGTTGGCCTAGTCTTGCATGCATTTCAAATTCTATTCAAGAGAGAATATTACGATAAGTGACTTATACGGGGAATTCTTCATAACTAAGAAATGACAACTAAATCATTAAATCTGTCTTAAATTAAAAATATTCAACCGTATTAATGTTAAATGAGATTTTGAAGGAGAAAGGAAAATATAAAGACATTTAAGTATTGATCATAAATTGCCGGTGTAAAACAGTGGTAATTGTTCTGCAATTGATTTATATTTCAAAAAATTCACTTAGGAGTAACTTATATCTGAGTAGATTGAATAGTGGAGTGCTTTGCAATTTGCATGCATAGTGAATAAAAAATTGAAGTGATAATAATTCTAAGGTATGAGTATTATTAAGACTGAATTTTCCATGGAAATATACATATACCTCCTTTTTTTCTAAAAAAAAGTGATAGGCATAAGAAGATTAAACTGAAACGTCAAGCAAAACCGGCCATTGGCCCATTGCTGAATACATTGAATTCGAAAAGTAAATAGAGTCATTAAGATCAAAATATTAAGTAATCAGGAAATGAAAGGACCTGTTTGTTTCCCTAAAGCCTATGACGGCGGATGGATTGTGGACTCAGATGGTTGAGCTATCGGAGTCTGCGACATTTCCGGCGACATTTCAAAGCTGTACGAACAGCACAAGGCAGAGGAGGAAATTCTTGTTCTTATGTTTAATGTGGAGCCCCTTTAGAAGAAATGTTAGCCAGGCCAGGTTAGGATGTTCATTAAAGTAATGGGATCTCCCAACCCATTAGATCTGGATAATTTAATTTTGGATTGTCCAGACTTATATTTTCAAACTAACAATTTTTTAATAAAAAATCATTATTTGAAAATATAAAGTTAAGTGATCAATTTTATTTTAGATTTTATATTCATCAAAATAAATTTTTTTATTAAAAAAAATCAAATCTAAACCATCCAAATCAGATCGAAACGGTCTAAATCTAATGGATTGAAAGAGTTTATCACTTTTGATAAGCATCTTTACATGTTTCACCAATAGTTTTGGCTCAAGTGGCAAGAACCATATATATACAATTATTTTATAGGAGTTTTTTTTTCTTTGGTGAAAACACGTGTCTTTTTAGGGAAGGCAATACTATTAGAGGCGATGTTGAGATGTAGACTTGTAACCGTGTGAGGGATTAACATCTACCACCATATGGTTAGCTCTAACTATAGTTGTTTATTTGATAACAATATTATAATACTCGTATCATAAATGCAATATCTTTTTTACAATGTGAATTAGTAAAATTACACTAAAAAAAAAATCTTAGATTTAATATCGGGAAAGTCCTATCCTTATAACATATTAAAATGTAAAGGTGTATAAATATCTAAGCTTTCTCCCAAAGTGCATTGTGCATCATTTGTTTTTCAAAGATGCAAAAGTAATATGATTGTTAAATATAACTAAATATTATTGGCTCCGTTTAGCAAAGTTTTTCGGAGCCTAAAAGCACGTTCAACAGTGTTTTTCCGTAAAATGAGATAATCTCCTTCACATATTTACCTCGACTTGTGTAAAAGTACTTCTCCATCGTTTTTCCAAACGAGCCCATTACTTTCTTCAATGTGACCCACACTATTCTTGTATATGTATATATAACGATGTTATATATTTAATAGTTATTTTACTCATTTTAAATGTTTATATATTTTTTTGTACATTCGATGAGCATATGGTGCTACTAGGGTTCCCGCGGGCTAGCCCGCACGGGTTGGTGGGCTGGGCGGGCCAGCCCGCCAACCCTCTTCCCTGGTGGCGGGCTGGGGCTCGCCAACCCGCTAAAAATATTTTTTTATTTTATTTTTTTATAAAAATATTTTTTTACTCAATTTTTTTATAAGATTGTATATTTTTATGATTCTCTTTCCAATCTTATCAATAAGTGTTCATTAATTTCCTAAAAATAGAATTTAATATTACTTTTTCCTTTGTAAAAAATATTGGAATTAAAAAAAACAAAAAAAACATATAAAATAATTTTTTTAAAAAAAATAAAATGGCGGGCTGGTAGGTTGGACCCGCGGTGCTACATCCACTTTTAATAAACGCTCACAGTATTTTTTTAGTATTTTTACTTCTTAACCCATGTTAAATCTCAATTGTTTAAATATATGGAGTCAAATAATAACATCACACATTAGTTATGATATTTTCAAATCAAATCAATTAGAGTCATTTGTCAAAGTCATATGTGTGTCCGTTTGGAAACGTGACAGAGAAGTACTTTTACGTAAGTCAAGGTAAATATGTGGAGGAAATTATTTCGTTTTTACAGAAAAACATTATTAAACGTGCGTTTGTTTTTTACAATCGCTCCACCAAACATGTCCATATAAATATTTGTGTATACAAAGTTATGAAAGCCACCCACAAGAATCAACCGCTTGTTTTTTTAATTGAGAGGGGGGGGGGGGGAGAGGAATTGATGTGTTCATGGCTCACGCACGTTTTGGAATTTAAACAATTAATATCCTAAAAAAACATGTATCATGGAAATTGTTAATCTGGAAAAGATTAAATTAATCATCTTTCACATTTTATGTTCATCAAATCATCCTTGTAACTACAACGACATTCATATTAATTATATAATCCGTCTTTTGACCACAGATCCTGTTAAAGAAACTGGATCCTGATATTCAAAATCAAAATTAAAAGTATTAATCACATCAATCATCTTTTCCTTTGCCTGCTCACGATTAGGAGGGTCAAAGGAATCTTTCTATTTATTATGCAATTGCTGTTGAGCAAAGAAATCTATCTAAGAGTGTGCGGCGACGGAGATGGGAAGAGAAATTTGAAGTGGGACTCGTTTGAAAGTCCGTTTAAAAATAATTTTTACAGAGTTGAAGGTGAAGTTTAGATTTTGAAAAATGGTTCAAAATGTTATAATGTTTAGGAAGTTATTGACTTTCACGAAGTTTGAGATAAACAGTAAATAGAAAAGATGAAAGAGAAAGTTTATTATGAGAGAGAATATGATTTGACGAGAAAATAATTTTTTTAAAACCTAAGTTTCAAACCTAATTTTATTACAAAACCTAGATTTTGAGAAAATGTGAGTACTTGGCCAAAACCTAAATTTTAAGATAAAATCTATATTTTACCATAAAATTTAGGTTCCGAAAATGGATTCCAAACTAGCCTTAAGAGGGGTAAAGTTGTCTAAAAACCATTATAACCAAGGATAATTTTGTCTCAAAGTTTCCAATCTCGGAATTGAAAAAGCAATACCAAGAGAAAGATAGGCTTGTCCAATCCCACCTATTTGGTATTTCACAATCACAATCACAATCACAATGTTTCCTGGAGTCCACGTACCAAACATCGTAAAATGGCTTTATCAGTCTCATCGCCCAATGTTGCATAGCAAACGTAGGACTCGTTTAAAAATGTGGTAAAGAGTATTTTTATATAAGTTGAGATAAATATATGAAGGAAATTATCTCGTTTTACCAAAAAATACTGTTGAACGTACTTTTAAACTCCTGAAAAGTTTTACCAAATGGAGCTATAACCTGCTTCTATTTGGTACGAGAGGAGGGTAGAAAAAATTATCGGGGTGGGAAAAAAAAATTGAGTTGGATTTAAGAAAAATAGAAAAATAGGGTTAACTGTTTTTAATTAATTTTTCTTTTTTTATCTTACACTTATTTTTTATCAAAATTTTTATAAAAATTTTCCCTCCCCTTCGGTTCCTTCCAAATCGCTCAAACCAAATAAAGGGAAATGATCAGTTGTGCTTCTTATTTAGAGGATAGGCACTATCACGCTATACGATTGGATTTAGAACTTCCCATCACTATCAGAAAAATATCATTTAACGACGGAAAAATACATCGCTAAATGGTTATTTTTCATCAGAAAATTTTCATTTAGCGGCGGAAAATATTAGCGACCCTCATTTTAGCGACGGAAAATAACTATTTAACGATGGATTTTCCGTTGCTAAATGGCATTTTTCTGGTAGTGCATTTATAAAGAAATTTTCTTTGTCATTGCACATTAGCCTATAGGACCATTAACGATTTGGTTACATTTTTCACATGTGACATGGGAAAGAGATTATTCATTGATGCATAGCATAGCTTAAATGGTACTTGTTGATCTTTCAAGAAAATATTTGCCTTTATTTTTTCAATTTTTTGAACACCATGTCTTGCTTGAACAATTGTTTCTCCTTGGGCCCATTCTCTTCTTATTAAAAGAAATTATTATTATATCACCAAAAAACAAGAAATGATTATTAAGCTATATTTCTCTATAATTGCATTACTTGTTAGCTTTTATTAGTTTATAATTGTTATTTTTTAACCCAATTTTAGCCTCTGGAAAAATATTTACTCCTTTAACTTTCGGCGTCATATTCAAGCATTGTTGAATTTAATTGAAAATAGTTTTAATTTTCTCGACACATGATTTGCATTTACATAGACTCAAACTTAAATTTTCATTATTACTAAATATCTTTTACTCTCAGCTTAATTATCTTCTAGACAAATCTTGATTTTGCATTTACTAAGCCATTTTTCGTTTACAATATTTGCTTCACAAAGTTGCTTTTGCACTCTGTCAAATTCTTATTCGCTTTTAATAAATTGAAAGAAAGATGTTTGGACATATATTGAGCTTGTTTGTTAGAGCGTTTGAAAAAGCCAAACGCACCTTTAACCTTGTTTTTCCGCAAAACGAGATAGTCTCCTTCACATATTTACCTCAACTTGCGTAAAAATACTTCTCTATCGCATTCTCAGAGGCACATTACTAAATATCTTTTACTCAACTTAATTATCTTCTAGACAATTGAATTTTTCTTTCTCTGTATTTTTTTAAAAACAGGAGAGTAGCTGGAATCAGATATTAAGGCATTATTAATAATTAGGGACGTTGACAAAGACAAAAGAAAAACTTGAAAATGATTAGATTACATACATACATATACATATATATAATATTGTTTGGCTCAATCAATTATAATTATTTGTTGTCAAAAAATCAATTATAATTATTGGTATGAATTACCGATTTTCTATTTGATTAAATTAGTTAGCTTTCAAATGTTTTGTAGGACCAATTTGATTTGACATTGTCTTCTTCTCATTCGATTCACACACAAATATTCAAATATTAGTGCCCACTAAGAAAGACTTTCTTAGGGTTGTAGCTGTAAAACTCACAGATTTTCAAAAAGTTGCAATGTTATAATATTTATTATTATTTTTTATAGCCACAAAAAAATAAATTTCAATGTCAGTATTGGTTTCTCACCTTCCATATCCTCAAATCAATCAAGCCTTCATTTCATAATTAGGTCTGAAACATTAAAGTAAACTTGTCAGGTTTTCTAAGAAAATGTAGTGTTCATCAGGTTTTGATCGCTTACTATTTAAGAAATTGAAAAAAAGTTTTCTAATGTATCACAAGTTTTTGTTTTTTTTCGAAATAGTGTTGACTCTGGTTAATTTTTTTATTGTATAGTCCTTTAAAATTCAAATTGGCTACAGAGATCAACTCTGCAATCAGTTGTTAGAATCAATAGATCTTCAAATCGTACGTTCATTTGAAAAATGAAAACCCTTCTTATTGGATGACCACGATGCTTCCCAAAATCCTGACCATGATTAATGAGAGATCCAAAATAAAAGTCATGACTCATAAGAATTTAAAATATATATATATCGATTTAAAATTTCATAATTAGAAATTATTATATAAATTTTACAATATATATTCACAGATATCTGGTATTTGGTACGTAGAGGTTAAATATGAGTATTCTTAATTATGTAATTCTTTTAACACGATGATTTTTATTTATATGATTTAGATTATTGAGTTATTTTATGAAAATTAAGTTTGTGCAGATAACTCTCAGTGATCCATCGTATACTCCATGTTAGAGAGTTATATCCAGGTGAGCCGCGCAAATCCGCGCCCATCATACGATCCATAGGATTGAAGTTGTTCTCTTGCACTTATGTTGAGATGGTACAAATGAATTTTTTTTGCGTTTGTTGTTTTTTGTTATGAATATAAACGTATTATATATCTAAATTTTTTGTTCCATTTATTTAGGATGAGGTAGCATAAAGGGAGGGTTGAAGGGTCACTTACATGGATATGTTTGTGGCCACCCACAAGCACAATGACAGGATTCCATTGTCCGACGAGACTGAACAAATCATAGTAAGTTAAATATTTTTATTTAATATTTTATTATATTTTGCAATAGTCATTTTAATGAGATTTATTTAATATTGTTTTTTATCGCAAGAGCGTATTCAGCAAACTGAAGCTAAGCTCAGGGAGTCTCAGGAGTCAGCAATACACCACATTGCCTTACTCAAGGCGGCCTTGGAAAGGCATGACCATCACCTCGGACGACTTCCAAATTTTGGGTTTAGGGCGACTAGGACCACTGTCTTCGGGGGAAGCATATATGAAGCCAGGAGTTTATCTCCCATTGCTGCATCCCAGGCGATCACATCTAGACCTAGCTAGAAGGCACAACGATTCTAACCTGGACAGAGAGTCACTACGTGTTGAGATCAGAGAAGAGGTTCAGGTGCAGAGGCAGGAGGAGGTCCAGGAGTGGGTGCTGGTGACTCAGGAGCAGGCACAGGTGCAAATGGAGATGTGGAGACAGGTTGTAAATTTTCTACTACATATGGTATTTTAGGTGGACCAGCCTCCACAATGCTCATCCACAACTCCTTCCACATATGGCATTTTTTTGGTCATTTCATTACATTCTATGTATTATGTAATCAATAATATTTACTTTGAATCAATTATTTATTAATTATAACAAGAATTTTATAATTAAAATTAATTTTTGTCATATTTAAATAATTAATTCAAATTAAATTATTTAAAATGCAAATTTTTTAATTTAGACAAATTTTAGCACCGGTTTTTTAGAACCGCTGCAAACGTTGGTGGAGACAATTTTGTTAGAAACATGGCGGGTGATTTTGAATTCTAAATAAAATGGTAGCGGTTTCATGGCCACTACAAAAATGTTAATGGATAATTTCTCCCTCCCACTAAAAATTTTGGTGGCAAATTTAATTTTCATCAACAAAAATTAATCGTGGTTTCTTAACCGCTACTATATTTTATTATTTTTCAATTATTTTCATGACAAAAATTCAAAATGCTCTTTATTTTAGTAGCTGTTTCATACTCGTTACATATACTTTCTCGTGATTACCGTGTTCTCTTTTTTTGTTTGTAGCGATTTATCACAAACACTACAAAATTAGTAGCGGATTTGACTATGTGCACATCGATTCTGTAAAACCGCTAGTCACGATGGTTTTTGCAGTAGTTTTTGGAACATTTACTAATTCACTTGTAACGGTTTAAACCGCTACAAATGTATAAAATAACTACTGCTCATACTACCTTTTCCATAGTGTATTTAGAAAGAAAAAATACATCTATGGTTAATAGAGTTTAATCAACAGTTCATTTCATATTAATTTAATTTGATGATTTTGCTTATAAAATATAACTGTATATATATAACTATGTATAAATATAATGGGGGGTAAATAATTTAGGGGAACAAGAGTTTAGGTAAGAGAATTATTGAAACAGGGAGGGATGTCACAATCGAAACGTTTGACTTTGACTGTGGGAGGAGGAGCCAGTAGTCATGGAATGACGCACATATATTTTTATTTATATACATTTTTTTATTTTAGTTAGAGAAGAGACTTCACTCTCTCAAAGTAACTTTCAAAGAAGAGAATACACATATATATCAAATAACAGAAGATCATCAGAAGAAGGAGGAGGAGGAGAAAAATAATGGAGATGGACGATGAAAGTAAGGTAATAATGAATAGCAACAACAATAACGACATGATGATGAAGATGAGGTCGTCATCATCAATAGAAGATGAAGCAGAAGAGTATGATGACGATGAGAGAGGGATGCTTCCAGGTTTCAGATTCCATCCAACAGACGAAGAACTGGTAGGGTTTTATCTCATAAGGAAGGTACAGAAGAAGACCCTGCGAATCGAACTCATCAAACACATCGATATCTACAAATACGATCCCTGGGATCTCCCAAGTAACCCTACCTCTCTCTCTCTCTTCAGCTCAAATTCATTTGTTCCAATCTCTCTCTCTCTCTCTGTGGATATATAACAGAGATAGAGAGAGAGAAATATGTCTGTTTCAAATCTTTATAAAAATGAAGCTCTTCATGTTCTGGGTGTGTATCTGTACACACACAGACATAGAGATAGAGATCAGACTTAAAATCACCATGGAATCCTTAGAACTTGAAGCTCTTAATTTTTAATTACAATATATACACACATACGATCTCTTGAAGTTTTGCAAGTTCTGTATATGTGATAATATATATATATATAGAGAGAGAGAGAGAGAAACATCTCTAGAACTTGATGAAGCTCTTAATTTTTGAAGAGCTCTATTACAACAATTAAATATTATTATATGATCCCTGGTATCGATCGATCTTCCAAGTTCCTTTGCGTTTGTGTATATGTGAGAGAGAGAGAGAGAGAGAGAGAGAGAGTTTTGCAAAGAGATGCTAACAGATTAAGTACGCTAAACCTTTCATCAAATCCTTATTGAAAGTTAAAGCTCTAACTTTTTTAAGCTTTTGTGTTATGTGTGTCTCTCTACACGTACACCACCAAGTTTTTTCCCACATGAAAATCTAATTCCCCCCTTCATTTCTAGTACATTATTAATATCGTGTACCTTTTGCTACACTAAAATAATACTAACTTTAATTTTCTTACAGAAATCCGACTGATTGAAACTCCAAATCTTTGAGAAAGACAATCCCTCTCAATATTTCTCATGATATGTATAATCAAGAAGGAAGATATTCCATGAATATCTAATTTATCCCACATTTAAGAAAACCCCAGCTTATTGTAATTTGATGAATTTTCCTTTTCTTTGGCTTTAATATATATATGCTTTGGTAACTGAATTATGGTTTTGTTTGGACGGTGGGGATGAAGAGGCGAGCGGGAGCTTGGGGGAGAAGGAATGGTATTTCTTCTGCAAGAGAGGGAGGAAGTACAGGAACAGCATCAGGCCAAACAGGGTGACCGGGTCGGGATTCTGGAAGGCGACGGGAATTGACAAGTCCATTTACGATAACGCCCTCACCCACTGCATTGGCCTCAAGAAGTCCCTCGTCTACTACAAGGGCAGTGCTGGCAAAGGCA
>JANTPZ010146810.1:0-24621 GCA_025593235.1 Vachellia pachyceras
CTGACAATTACTTTCTTGATCCCTGAGTAGTCTGATCAAGGAAACGAAAACTCCTTTTCGTTACAGTATGGTCATACATTTCTCAGACTCACTCATCGAGGGGCCTAATAATACTCGCAACTAATGTGAGGGACAAATCTCATCTTGATCACTCACATTCCTCCGAATGAAAGACCCTTGAACCCTATTATAGCCTTTATCATCACCCGATCAAAGGTGACTTTTGACTAAGTCAAAACTTAGCAACTCTCATGTAGGAATCCATGATAATCTCAGGTCAAAGGGCATTTTGACGTGATTACATATGAGATAAGCTAATAACTTAATCCATGCAACTTTCTCATAGCGGGTTGGTCTAGCACCTTGTACTCTTACAAGTGCCTATGAATTTGACTCGTATCTCGATACCTCATCAAAGTCATACTAGTATTACTTTATCTATTCTCCCGCATAGACAACTAACCAGGGACATTTAAGACAATATTCATAATTTATCTATGGATGCAATTATCATAATAAACATGCAAAACAAATGATAATTAAATTGAGAAAATACATTAAAATAAATAATATCTGAGGTACAATGATTGGCCCTTAGGGCACAATTTCAACCATATGGAAATCAACATAATAATATTCATAATGCTCGCCTTGGATGTCCAGGTTTAAACATGTGCCTCATTAAAAAAACCCCAATAAAAAAAACCTTATGGGACAAAAACCTAGTAGAAGAAAGGAGTACAATATTTATAGATATTTTCTAATATTGCCTTATTAATAACCTTTCTAGGAAAATCTAGTGGGATAAAACCTAGATAAGGGAAAAGAGTACATTGTATATCAACTCTCCCTCTTGACAACATCACTTAATATTTCTGTCTTCAAAGTTTGATGCCATGAACTAGCTTCTCAAATTAACATCGTACTAAGAAGTGACTTGGTGAATAAATCTAATAGGTTTTCATTGGAACAATTTTGCTAGATATTAATTAACTTCAAATCCTTTTCGATGTCACAAGTGAAGAACTTTATTAGAATAGTATAATTAGTTCACTCTCATAAAATCAATCCTTAATATCCTCTAAACCTCAATCCTTAAAAATTAGAACGTTTTAGGATTGATTTATGAGAAAAAAGGTGTTTTAGGATTGATTTATGTAACCATCAAATTTAAGTCTTCTTACTTTTCAATGTTATAGTAGTATATTATTTCGCTCTCTCATATGCCCCTTCTTCTTTGAATCACTTATGCAACATGAATTCCAAATTGGTTTAAGGTTGATGATGAATGAGGGTGCTTATATGGGGAGAGAAAAAGGCCAAGCTCAATAGTTTTCTTTTCACTTTCATGTGGTACTTGTGTTTTATTTTTATTTTATTTTTGTCTAATTCTATTAACTATTGAACTTAGCCGACAACATCACCTTGTTTGTCATATATAAAATACAATACTTTTATGTTACTATTCGATGTGGGAAAAATTTTTCAACATAATTGTACAATTCTAGAAATTAAGGGTATAACCATTATTGAGTTGATGTATCAATTCATTTTACTATCATATATCCCGTGAAGAATATATATTGGATAGTTTCACTTGTCTACTAATTTATAAATTTCTTGGCATTAACAAAACATTATATGAAGAAATGTTAGCTTAAATTAGAAAGATATATGTTTAACTTTCAACAATATAAAACCTCAAGCAGAATTCAAGATACTTCATTAAAATTCATTAAACATTTGTCAAAAAAAGGCATATTGTGTTTTGAATAGTTGGTAAAATTGTCGCAATTGCTACAACAAGAATAATCTTAAAAGTATCATATGCATATTTAACATGCATTGCGGATGCATTTGTCTTGATCAAGGATATATTCAAAATTAAAAGAAATACAAAGACTGTTTGGGAACGCGGTGGAGAAATGCTTTTACGTAAGCCGTGATAAATATGTGGGGAAGATTATCTCGCTTTGTCGAAAAACACTATTGAACGAGCTTTTGACTTTTCTAAACGGAATGCCAAATAAACCCAAAAATGAAAAAAAAACTTACTTGGAAAGAGACCCTCTATTTGAAGTGGCAATACCATAAATACTAGAGTTGGATGATTAATTATTATTATTATTGTTGTTGTTGTTGTTGATTTAATTCCTTACTTGCAGATGTAGAATGCTTGTGATCGGACAAAAAATTCATATCTCTATAAGTTTATTTCAAGCTACCTTAGGTACCATAGCTTCATAATTTTGATAGCTCAAATAACAACAAGCCTTATCTTACTAGATAACACTACACTGTTATACTCTTTCAACAACCAATTATTTAGATATATTATTCATCAAGAGATCTTCATTTTTGTAGCTTATGTGCAAAGTATATATTAACGTGTAAATATTTGAGTTTACCCAAAAACATTAGTTGTGTTGAAGGTTTAGACTCCAAGTACGAAGTGTATCTTCAAATTAAAAATGTTAGCTCCCATGGTTCTTCACCACAATTTTCCAAGATGAAAGTCCTGAAAAACTATTTAAAAAAATAGTTTTATATGAAAATGATAAGAAATAACATTGAATATAATTTGAAAGTTTAATAGGAACATAAAATTCAAAGATAACTAAACGTCTTGGTTCATGACTACTGCATAAAACACATACAACATCGGTCAAATAGGGCATCTAATGTTGAATAAAAAAGGGATATGTAATCAAGTGACATTCATCATACACTGATCATTTATGTAATGTTATAGCGAAAGATGTAATATTGGTCATATATACAAAATGGCATTAGATGTAATGACCAGGATGATAAAATGTTGGTAGTAAACTTTTTAGACACTGGTTATTTCTTAATAACTGATATCTATTGTTGCCTATTAGTTATTACGCTAATTTAACTAATACCTAATGTCTAATAATTCTTTTGACATCGGTTTAACTAATGTTGATTTTAACATTAGGCTTTAGAAGTTCATTATTTACAAATAATCGACATCCAATGTCAGTTTTAATGTTAGTTTAGCTTATACATGACGTATAATATTTCTTTTGATGTTATTTTAGCTAATGTTTCTTTTAACATTAGGTTTCAAACATCGGTTATTTACATGAAGGACTTGTTTCTCCTTGCACATTAACCTTAGATGTCAGTTATTATTAATAACCAATATTAAAGGGCCTATTAGTAATCGATTTCTAAATAATCGATGTCTTATCTGAATGCCTCACTCAACAAGCTAGGTTAATGTTGATATTGAAAAAAAATTCAATCGTCATGATTATGAAAATTTGATATGTTTAAAAAACAAATGCTTTGTAAGACTAACTTACTCTGGTATAAACTCATTTTATGTTTTCTATTGTTTTCCCTCCCTGCTTCTTCTATTGATTCTTCATGTTGTAATGAAAATGAGAATGAGAATGCATGGTCTTCATCACCAATAGGAAGAAGCTGGGTCTCTAGACTTGTTAGCTACAATAGAACATAAATCATCATTGAAAAAATCATACTCACATAATCACTAATGAATCATTGTAATAAGTCTGCACATACCTTCTTAGTAGTAGGCAGCTTTGCTTGAACATCCTTTTTGTCATTGACATAATTTATTACAAGACATTTTGGCTAATCAATGAGGTAGGAAATGTCACTACTGTATCTAAATGACCTTCTCGAACTACTGCCGCCATCATCTTAACTTGGTCCTTCTGAATTTGTTGGTGGTGGATTGTTTTATCATTAGGGAACATGATACCGTCATTAACAACACGCTTGGTTGACTTATCCAGGTACAAAATTCCTGAAAAGACCAAAATCTATACCATAATAATTTAATCAAAATAATTAAATTGACAAAGTTATGCGGAAGCGAATTCCTTTAAATAAAGTACCTCGGATCCTTGACACAAGATCAATCCACAAATTGTCACATAAAATCTGATTTGCTTGGCACAAATAATGAACCAATAACACAGTGCCCACAAGTTCTCCTTGCCATTCATCCCAAAATACAATGCATTATGATATATAATAATGGGCTTTATATAGAAATATAAAATTCAATACAATACCAACCAAAAAGGGCCTGCGAGGCTTAACACTTATGCCTCTGGCTGCTTCCCTCAGTCTCTATCAGAAATAGAGGTATCACCTGACAAAATAATAACAATGGAATGAGACATGACGTCTTAGTAACCAAAATTAATTTCTAACATATGTAGGATATGAATGCAAGTCAGAGAAGCAGGTTTGTCAATACAATAATAATTCCACAAGGTAATATTTATCAAGAGCAATTACCCCTATCCACATGCTCTGCCTTATAACTTCTGGACATGGTACAACCTATCAGTGCCAGTATACCTAGCCAACGGCTAGCTAGTTACTTCAAGAACATTACCCCCTCCAATACCACTTGCAATAGGCCAAGGTAAGGAGGTGTCCACCCACACCAACTTAGCTTAAATCCGGGCCAAGGATTAGCAAAAGTTGAGGGGCACAATAATTTACTACTCTTCGTTCGTCCCGAAATAACCCACAATATAACATATATAAACATAAATGCACACTCATCATCCATAGAGTTCCGATACCATATTCATATCATTCATCATAAATGTCACATCATCCCATGTATATCAAACACTCACTTATAGTTTAAAAATACACTGTCTCACTGAACAAATTTCATATATAAAAATATGTAAAATTTTCTAAGTCACAATTTTTTCACAAGTAAGGTTTAAAAAACACCTTATAATCCACAACAAGCATATAAAAGAAATTAATCCCGGTTACCTCAATTCCAAGTTAAATCCCACTAACCTTGAGAATAAAGCAACCAACTATAGCCCAATCACCAATTGATCTACATAGTTAAACGCTACCATACATTAGTTTAATAACTAATTTAAGTGGTAAAAATATAACTTATGGACTTAAACTCTTATAGAGTTTTCAATATCACTCTAGGCCGTGACAAAATCTATATATATTTATGCCAAAATCATAATTACTCTAGAATTCAAAATACTCATGAAATAAAATCATTAGTGATTTCCTAAATATCTCATTTTATCAAAAATCTTCATATACCACAATATATCTAAAAATCACTAACACCTAAAAAGTAACTTCAACTAAAAATTCCAACTTTAAAATTTTAAACATCAAATAAAATATTCAACTCATAAAAATTTATGATTATCTCTAATAGTCTCAAATAAAATATTTAAGTTATTAAAGATTTACTATTACTTCCAAAATCTCAAATAAAATATTTAATGACTTTAATTGGTCAAATATCCTGTATATTACAAACATTACACATCAACAAAAATAGATAAATAATTTCAAAAATAATTTAGGTATCAATAAATAATTCTACTCTCACAAAAATAATAATAATAAATCACTTCACTAATATATAATCTTCTGCTAATAAAACTCCAACAGGAAAAATATCTGAGTCCAAAAATATTCCTTAATCAACATAATATTACTACCTAAAGAAAGAGAAAAACATTTAGAACAACTTTCATAAAAGGAGTCTAATGAAAATAAATCATTTTCCTTAACCAAATAATCCCAAAAGCAGAATCTCAGACTAAAAATACCTTCCTACACTCCTTTCTCTCACACACTCTCTCCCTCTCTCTCCAGAACAACTCCCTCCCTTCTCTCACTGTTTGTTGTGTGTTGTGATATGTGTTGTTGTGGTGTGTAGGGGTATTTATAATACCCCCAGCATGAGCCCTTCTCTATTTTTTTTTAAAAAATTGATGGTGATTGGTCACACCCATCACCATCCTCTATTGCCACACGCTTACTATGAGTGTGGCTTTCTATATAAATTTTTGTGCCTTCTCCTTTCTCTTTTCTTTTACTTTCCTTTCACTTCACTCCAACCTCCCTCCCCTTTTTCTCTTGCGGCACAACACCTCTTGTCAAATTTTTTTACTTACTTCTGATGGGATGTTACAATTCCATTCTCTTTAGTGGGGCTTGGCCCAAAGTTAGAAGACGGAGTTTGTAGGTTATTTTACTACCCTTTCCATTTTTGACCAGTGATAAACCCTACAACATTAGAATAAAACAAGTTAATAGGAACGCATAAAAGTTAAAAGAATCATTAAAATAATTTAAAATTTTAATTACTAGGGAATGTTCAATTCATTACATGTTGTCTTGGGAGTAGAGCCGATACGTGGGCCAAACTCACCAAAAAGTGGTTGGTTGGGTTATATTTTTTTGGGATCATTTGGATGCGGTCCTTTTAGACGTGTACATGTATGACCCGCACTCACAGTGGGTAACCTGCCAACCTGTAGGTTAGCTTGGTAACCCACTTTTTTTTTTTAAAATTTTTGAATTAAAATTAATTAATAAATAATATGTGGACAACTTCTAATCATAATGTAAACCTAATTAATATTAAATGATTGTTGATAATTTGATTTGTGGTTTTATTTAGTTTGTGTTAGTGCAGGATAAGACCAAGAGGGGGGTGAATTGAACTCTTTAAAAACAAAAACTTAAATCACAAAAGTAAGAGCAATGTCACCGAGAGATAAAAGGAAAGATGAACACGGGGATTTATCCTGGTTCGGTCCTTCTGACCTACGTCTAGTCCTCAGAGCACCTCTAAGCTTTGTAATCCACTAATCACCAATAAATCAGGCTCACTAGCCTTTACAATGGAGATTCACACTCCCCCTTACAATTTGCAATGAAACAGAGTCTTACACTCTCTGTTTTTTTGACCAAATCTCAACCCAATAAATTCAAGGTCCCAACCTTGAATAACTTACAGATTTAAGAAATGTGTTGCTAAAAGAAACTCTCTCCAAAAGAGTAGATAGCAATCAATGAAGTTCAGAATAATAGTTGAAGGAATTACAGAGAGATTGATGAATAGCTTTTAATGCTCGTAAAAGAATTGATATCTCTGTAATGAATGCTTTGGTCTTTTATAGATGAGAGGAATGAAGTTGCCGTTAGATAGAGTTAAATAACCGTTACTCTCATCAACCACATCTTCGTCTTCGCCATTAATGCTTCATTAAATGCATATCAGGAATGTTGGCGACGATGACGGCTTCGTGTAATCTGTCTGGAATAAATGTAAAGACCTGAGGGCAGCTTTTTCTCTTTCAGTGATAATGGGATTGAGCATTTATGAAAGCAGGTGAAATTCAAACGTTGTTAGCACGAATGAGGAAAGCTGCAGAGAGTAGGTGAAAAGCTGTCAGAAAGAAAATAGCCGTTGGTAAAACAATACTCGAGTAATGATCAAGAAATTTGAATATTATAACACAAAAACTCGAGTTTTATAAGTCAATGCTTGAGTGTTAAACATTTTGAAAGTTACTCGAGTGTTTGTTGAAAGTGTTGCAGATGTTTCTTAAGTTCAGTGTAAATACTCGAGTGTTGAAAGTTCTTGTACTCGAGTGTTAGGAATACTTTCAGCTGTTACTCGAATGATTTGATGAGAGTGTTGTGTTTTTAGAAGAGATTATGCTCGATACTCGAGTATTCAAAAATCAATACTCGAGTGTTGTCAACACTTTCACCTAATACTCGAGTGTTGTTCTTGAAGTGTTGTCTTTTATTTGAAAACTTTGCCCAATACTCAAGTGTTGAAAACGAGCACTCGAGTGTTGGCAACACTTCCTCCACAACACGAGTGTTATGCTTCAAGTTCAAGTATTTTGACTCAATACTCGAGTGTTGTCAATACTTCCATTTGTAACTCGAGTATTCTGCTTCAAGTGTTAGGTATTCTTTTGAAAACAAAACCCGATACTCAAATATTACAACACAATACTCAAGTGTTGTCAATACTTCAACCCTAATACTCGAGTTTCTCATGAAAGTATTCTGTCATAACATATTTTAACACCAAACTCGAGTATTCAAAACCACCACTCGAGTGTTTGCAACACTTCATTTTAATACTTGAGTTTTCACTTAAAGTTTTAAATCACAGAAGCATTTTAACTCACAATACTCGAGTATTATCAACACTTTCAATAAAAACTCAAGTGTTGTCTGAAAGTATTGATTTTTAACTTATGAAAAACCTTGATACTCGAGTATCAAAGCACAGTACTCAAGTATTCACAATACTTTCATACAAACTTGATGACTTGATCACAGAACTCGAGTGTTTCACTAAGAACACTTAATCATCAACAATTTAAGCTTTATGATTCCTGAAAACATTTTGTTATCATCAAAATAAGGTTTCAACAGTTTGAACTGTAATGTTTAAATTCAATCTTTTGAAATTCATTATACATGTTTAAATTGTTTGAAATTTAAATTATATCTTTTATGTTTAAGTTATGGTGCATTTTATAAATTAGATTTGTTAAAAAGAATATTTCATTTTAGGTATTAAAAAAATAAAAAACATATTTCAAATCCAAACTAAAAAAATTATTATGTGTAAAAAATATGAAATTTTTTTTAGGAGGTTGTAGAATTGAGTTGGTAAAAAGTGGCTTGCCGAAAGGTGGGTTTTTTTATTGTGACCTGTGGCTGGCCATCCCGTATCGCCAGCATTACTTTAGAGGAAGCTTGTCTTCGTCTCATCTAGCTCTGACCTAAATTTTGCATCAAGGTCATTCAACTGTTGTGTGTGGCATTAGTCAAGCTGTTGGTGTTCATGGTCAAAATTCACTTGAAGCTTCGTGTCAACTTTCTACGCTTCTTTCAATTGTCCATCAAGCGCCTCTTTGAAAACTATGCTTGAAAAGTTGTTGCATGAACTTGTGCCAAAATATCTCTTCAATCTAGCACATTTTCTAATCCCTACAACATATCCTGGGTGATCAAGCTTCCTAATTACTATTGCCAAGATATCCATTCTTTCACTTGGAATCAATGAACTTTGAGATGTATGCTCTTCAAGCTTCCTAATTACTATTACCAAGTCATTTATTATGGTGAAGATCATGGTACACAACTTAAAGGACTCTTGCAAATAAATATCAAAGACATCCACACCTTTCTCCCACAACTAATTCACGTCTTCAATCAAAGCTGCATAGTATACATCAGTATCATTTTCTCATTATTTTGAACCAGATGTCATCATGGACAACATGATGTACTTTCCTTTCATACGCAACCAAGGAGGCAAGTTTTAGATGAGTAATATAACTAGCTAAGCACTATGTTGCTGCTTAAGTTAACATAAGGGTCGATTCTTTCTGTACAAAGTACAAATCAGAGGTTTCTTGGCTCTCTACCAAATTCATAATACATTTGGTCTATTGACTTCCATTGAAGAAGTTTGCAGGGTGACGAAGTTTTACATTGCTTATCCTTTCATCAGAATGTCATCTCAAGTTTTTTGCTTCTACATAAGCAAGCAAACACTTAAATCACAGATATCATAAAATATTCTAAGGGTACCGTTCAATTATCACATTACTATCACCACCAACGTTCTTCTTGAATTTGTATTGTAGAGTGCTAGAGTTCGGACACGTATTTAATCCTTTATACTCATTTCCATATAATTTGCAATCATTAGGGTAAGCTTATATCTTTCTCTACTCCAATTCCATTTGGCACAAAACTTTTTCAGTTTCGTAGGTACTTGTTGGGTGTGAATTTCCTTTTGGAATCATATCAGTAAGCAACTATAGCAAATACGTGAAACTAGTATCCATCCACCCACTTCTTACATTTAAGTTCATCAAGTTTGACAAAGGTGGCAGTTGTGTATACTTATCAGTATACCTTGGATACAAAGGTGTCTCTACAGTGCATCCAACTATATTCCACTGTACTTAATTATCCAGTTAAAAAAATTTCACCAAAGCCTCAACTTACAATCCAAAGTCCCAAATTTTTGGTGCAAAGAAATAACATAAAAACCAACAATAATAGAGGACAATCATAACATTTAAAAGCTAACCACAAGGCTAAAGCTTTTCTAGAGTATAAAAGTTCAAAAGTGATAACTTAAACAAAGTTTGTTTACCATAAAGCTTTATAGACAATTTTCTTATTATTCAATCATCAAATAATTATAACTTAGTCAAAACCTAACGAAATAACTAAACCCTACTCAAAGTCACATAAAATTTCAAACGTAACAAAACTAAATCAAGTGAACATTTAATATTGTCCATATAACTCATTTAAACCCGAAATATTTGGTGAAACCACCACCAATTCCGAAATCACCCAAAAAACCACTTAATTCAACCATTCAAAAATCTAAAAAATCAAGTGAGAAAGAAATAATCACTTGGGTGATATGAAGCTTGAATATACTCTCAATAGGTTAGAAATACAAACCCTAGTAGAATCCAAACCATTTCCCCTACATTTTTTGAACACTCAACGTATTCTTATATAAAATTTGCGACGTTAGCGCTTAAGGTCCAATGCTTTATGTCTTAAGCCATCGTCAATACCTTCGTTTGATTGCATCAACGCTAAAAATCCGGTTCCATATTTTTCTCTTTTCATATCTTATTCCAGTATTTCTCACTTCTAAATATCTATAACATTAAATAAAATAATCAAATTACTCCAAAATTTCATGCGGATCAATCTAAGACTTAAAAATAATAATTAATAATCACTCAATTTCCTTACAAATAGTTACTTAATTAACACTCGACTGTGAGATTAAAATTTAGGATTTTACAACCATCCTAACATACAGGAATTTTGTTCACAAAAGTCAACCCATCACAATCACAAACACAACAAGAGACAAGGACAAAACCAACACATAGATAACATAAACTCACCAAGAAAACAAACTTGGATATGTCCATTGTCACACCTTACTCATGACCTCTTTAACTCCATTAGGGAATCTTACTGAACCACTTTAGTACCTTCAAAACATATAATTGATCGAAGAAGTGAAATTTAAAACTTGTCAAAAGTACTATTCATTTAGTAAAAAATTTATATTTTTGGTCCAATTTTGAAATTCATAATTAATTTCATATTTTTGCCAAATGAAGCATGTTAAATACTTTACAAGGAAATAATACCAATTTGTCCAATTTCTCATCCAATTAATACAATTTAATTCGTGAAGTATTATTGTTCATATGGTAATTTTCATTTTCCCCGGTTTTTCTCTTAAATTTGAAAAACCATAACTTATTGTAAACATTCCAAATCTAGCAAACTTACACTCGTTTTAAAGCTTACTATATAAACTTCTATTCTAGAATGTTTCGGATTAATTGGACTCAATTTGCTATTTTCCCTTACAACCTCAAATTAGGATTTTGGCAAGGGTTGGACCCCTTTTGGCACTTTGATATATTTCCACTTTTACTTGACATGCATAATTCCATTCAACACCTTTCTTTAACATAGAATATTTACACATGATTATCCATACACCAAAATATGTAGAGGTTTAGTATATACATATGTTCCAAAAATCCACATAAAAGCATTCAACATAAAACAAGATGTCATTACACCATTGAGATCATAAAGCTTTTATTACTCATCCACCATCTTGCCCTTGCACTTACTTGAAAATTGACCTAGAAAAGGTTATATTGGGAGAGTGAGATTTTAAAGACATCCCCATAGCAAAAACACTAGTATATCTATTAATATGCATGATCATTGTTCATTATTTAGCTGACATGCATGGACACTTTATATTCATATTTCTCAAGCAATTTACACATAATCATGGCATGTTAAACTCACATAAACAAATACTCAAATATAACAAAATTGACATGCAACATAGCACAAACAACAAATAATCACCAATGCCAACATTAATGTAAAGTTAGTAGTCTTTGCTACCTTAGTTCTCAACTTGGTGTTTGGACTTAGCAATTTTCCTCTTGCCTTTCAAAATCTCCTCTTGGCAATTTAACTTTCTACATATAATATCATGCAATTGGTTCATTACCATGCCTTAAAACATATCAAAACTCTCCAAAACCCTTTTTCATTTTAAGGGCCCTAAAACCCTTAAACTGTCCAAAATTGATTCTAATGCTTTCAAAATTGTTTCTCACTTCTACCCTACACAATTTTTCCTTTTAATTCCATTGAGAGTATCAAAATCACACTTCTTCCCTTAAAAATAGGTCTGGCAAAAAATATCCAAAAATAAGGAAAAAATATTTTTCAAACTTTCCTTTCATATACTTGCATATTCTTACTCCTAAACCTCTTCCAATGCATTATTTGACACAAAACAATCCTTCCCTACACAAGAGGAACTTGGGCCAGCATGCCATCATAGGGTTTGGAATCCAAAATTTTACATATACCATCAATCAACACAAAACACACACCAATCAACTCCACAACATGCATAGTGATTTCCTATTAACGATTTCTTCTAAATCCTTCTCTCTGTGTCTCTCTCTCTCACTTTTCTCTTTCAAGAACCAGATTTTCCAGCAACCATTTTACACATGAAACACAAAAATAAGACCATAGGATTGAAGAGGAGAGCTTGTAGATCAAGAATGTGGAAGATTTGCATGGAAACACAAACTGACCTCAATTCTTGATGGATTTTTGCTCTCTTGTTGTGCCTTCTATTTTCGCCATTTCCTCTTCTCTCTCTTGGCCTTGGCCTACTATTAGGTGCTGAAATAATGTCTTGAAATATGTATTAAATGAATTGGCACACGTGGTAATTATGTGGGTCCCATTTGCATTGATAAAATAATTTTGTATTGCTATATTCTACTTCTTGTTTATGACATGTATACCATCTTTTTACTCTTGAAATAAGCCCATTACATGTGGCCAAGTATGGGCCCCTTCTCTTCCTTTATAAAGCTTTAGGTTTTCACAAAGTAGATTTATGGTACCGTAAATACTTTTCTGTAAATCCCTGATCACTTGACCAGTTTAGGGGCATTAAAAATTTCCTAAATTCATCCGATCCTCCATGATTTCTCTTTCCTCAAATTGTTTTCTAGAATGTCTTTAATTAATTTTTAAAGAAACCCATAATTTGGGTTTCTCCAGGATTTTTCCTTTCGGTTCAAGGAAACTGTTTCTGACTTTCTCTTGAAAACAATTTTATAAAATACTAGAATTTGTAAGCTATTCTTTCTTACTCTGATATCAGATATTTGAGACCTCTAGGTAATTTAAATAATTATATTTAACCAATTATTTATTAAATAGCCAAATATTAAATAACTTTAAAATTCTTTTGAAGGTTATTTTTGTCATTTTAACTTAAAATGGACCTTAATTACTGATTAGTGAATTTTTCTCTATATATTGGTGTCCTGAAAATATTTATGATATTTTGGTCAAACTTTGACCAAAATGCCCTTGAATTCCATAAATGGCAATTTGTTCACTCAATTTTCAAAATTTCCACTTTAATCCCATTTTCTAAATGGCTATTAGGTCCTTATATTTATAAAATGACAATTTGGTCACTAAATTTTCCAAAATACCTCTTTTCACCTTCTGAGCCTTTAATTAATCAACGGTTACTTATTTAGCATTTATTTCTAATTACAGAAAAATGGATATTACATCCACCCCATCCACTTCTTGGCCTATCAAATAGCTTAATAACTAGCTGACATATCCTTCACCTTCATAAGGTGAATGGTTGTACATAGAAATTAACATGTTACATATAGGTTGAAAAGCATTTATTTGTTAATAGGCAAACTCAAAATGTCTAAAAACTACAACCCAAGAAGCAAAATGAAGTTGGTGACAAGGATAGATAGCCACACATGAAAGAGAGAATATTATTGGAGAAGAGCTTTGGAGAAACCTTTTAAGAAAAGCTCTTTCGAGAAATTTTAAAATGTTTAATTTTTTTTGAATTACAAGTGGTAAGTTCTTAAAAAATCAAAATCTAAAAGATCAAATATTTTATTATTCTCATAATCTATGAATCTATAATAAAAATATAGAAATATAAAAAACATCATAAAAATAAATATACATAAAAATACTTTGTTCAATATTTTCTTGATAAAATGATCAATTATATTAAATGTAAAAAGATAGATGCATAATAATATTACATGAAAAGCAACATTACAAAATTGACACCAACTGAGAAAAACCATATAAACTCATAATACCACTACTTGAACTACCTTAAAAAATCATCTTTGTTAATAAAACATTAAACCACAAAGATGAAGTAGAGACTCCAACAATAGGGCATGAGCATATGGAGGAAGTCACCAACAAAAAGATGATGCAGATTATACCACCAACTTCACTCTCAAAAGAGGAAAAATGGGCATATACCTAAATTGTCTTTGGATTAAATGGGCTTAAATTCAACATTAAGTCGACAGTCCTATTCTTAAGATAGAACGTTTGCAGAACTAGGCATTTCCACCAAAGCCATGCTTGATCATGATTCTGAGTTGGAATTTAGAATTTAGGACCTACAAAAGAAAAGAAACAATGACATAGTAAAGGTTATCTTATAGTGGCTACTCCTGATCCTTAGTGGAACATCTACCTGGTTTTCTTATAGGAGAACCTACCAAAATCAAACATGAACATCCCACAAATGGTCCAAATCTTGTTACATATACCTTCACCATCTCATGTGAATCTCTTTATGCCTCTTCTAGCAAAGGAACCATGAGCATCCCAATTCTTGCTACTTTCTTCAATAACTCAAGTCAAATCCATTGTGGATGCCCATACATCTCTAAAAAAATCCCAATAACTACAAAATCACATACATTATTTGCATAAGTTTTAACTCTTGCAATTTATGAAAGTAGATGTTGTGTGCTCACTAGACTTGCACTTTTCCGATGAGTATAGAAAAAGCTTTCTTGAAATAAAAAGATCCCTGGTATTAAAGCTATATGTACATTCTTTCGTAAGGCAACTACCATCAGTAGTTTGTATATTTGTCATTTTAATACCTTCATATTCAGTATAAACAATTTTGCTTTCTGCTTGTATATGCACCTATCACTTATACCCTTGTGATGTGCCTTGGCTTCTGATAATCTCTTCTACCAAAACATTGTGAGAAACATAGTGTGCAGAAAATTGAGCACCAATCATCCAAGCAGTAGCAATTTAAAGTTAGCAATAGCAAACCTTTTTTGTAGAAGCATTAATTCCTATCATTAAATAATATCACTATTAGTTATGGAGATATGGTACTTATGATATGATTGGTAGCTTATTATTGGTATTATTTCTACTTTGTTGTCATTTGAAAGAAAGATCCAAGTTTGCAATTCTCATTCATATTACTACTTTTGATCCTTAATATAAAGCTAGTTTATTTTTTATGAAAAAAGACTATAAATAGCTCAACACTAATACATTACAATACACAAAATAAGATCAAATTCATTGCCCTACTCTTTGAGTGCACTCTACTACAGTCTTAAGATGATTCTGGTCTCCTCAAGGGCTAATAAAATCCTTAACCTTTTCATATACTTACCACATATATTATTTATACATATAGCCATACAAGGATTATTAAAACAATAATAATTAACTCCAACCAATTTTGTAATAATATTCAATTACTTTCTTCTTCAAAATTTCTAACAATCTCAGTTATTGTCTGTGTCCGTCCTTTTCCATGAGAGCCACCTACCTTAGTTGTATGTCATGGAAGAGGGGTGAGATTATGGGGAATCTTAATAGAAGCCTTAGTTTATCAAATAGTCATACATATAATTACAATCATGTAAAAACAAGCCATATTCCAATACTAAAATAAATCACATCATGAGGTCCCACCTTAAAGCTTTGCACATTACAAGGCTATGGACAAATATCACATTGCATAAAATAGTACTCTTATCTAAGTTAATATGATACAAAATTCATTTTGACTATGGCACAAACAAGTATGCATAATTATATATAAGAATATATAAAGAGTATTTCTACATGTTTTCTTTCTTCCTTGGTTACTGTCACCTATGTTTCCCTTCTTAGGCTCCCTCAAGTTGTTCAAATAGATATCAAATCATAAAACATGTACATATAACATTATGTTAATTATATGTATATTGAGATTTATCTAGCTCAATGTCTTTTGATTCCCAATTCTACCATTCTTTAATTCATTATAGCTATCTCTTTTTAAGGATTTTTTCTTTATTCACATAAAGAAAGGGAATCATTCACTTTATTAATGATTTCTTTTTTATTCAAACACTTGTGATACTTTGGTGGCTTTCCAAAACCAATTTTTTTTCCTAAACCTTTGAATTTGCAAGAAATTTGAAAAATCGTAATTTGTTCGCTCAAGTTCCAAATGCATCATTCAAGCTTCCTATTTAAATCTCTCTATATCCTCTTCTGAGGAAAATTACATTCAAAATTAATATTCATCCTAGGTTCTAAAATAAGTTTTCCAAAATTATTGTTTGTTTGGTAACTTCTCTAGTTTGCAGGTTCAAACATTAATGGTTCAATAACTTATAACTTACTTACCCAAATAATATGTTTCGGGACTCAATTTTAAACCTTGCAATGAGTACTAGTTGTTCACCAAATTCCATGGTCAACTAGGACTATTTCACTAGCTAAAAGTTCCTACAAAGTCAACTATCTAAATTACAACTTACTTTTGTTTCTAAGTTCTTTGCACGACAATAAATCCACAATCAAACTTCTTCTACTTAGCACATATTTTCATTTAACTCTCAACTAAACAGTGCATTTCATCCTTAAGCATTCCAAAATTTGAATCAACCAGCAATCATCCTCGTACAACTAATTAACTATTAGCACGTGTACTATTTAATGTCTTTAGCATTTAGGTGCTTGTTCATTTCCTAAAACCTTTGGACTTAAAACAACTCATGATTACCATGCCTCCAATATTTGAAAATGTGCTCCCAACCATACAAAGTCCTCTTCTAAACATATTGGGAGGCCTAAATTGAACAACACTTAATTCTTGCCTATCTAGAATGCATTGGCCAAAATAGGAGAAAGCATTAAACTTGCTTTTACAACTTCATTTCATTTGTTTAACACATTGGGGCCTTTGTGTAACTGACACATTATTATTTACATAAATATAACTTAAGCACATTGTAAAACACTAAAAATATGGGTATTTTAGTCTATGAACCTCAATATTTCCAATTCCATCAACACCCAAAACCAATAGATTAAACTTATATCTTGCAATTTCCTTGACATAAGAACACTAAAAGCTCTAAAAAATTCCAGATTGTTCGAACATTTTTTAAATAAAGAGATGTGATCTGTCAAAGGTTATGTCCTTATAAAATAACGAGTTTATGTGAGAGTTGTGTAGGGAGTTGTAATTCTGAAGTCATATCTTCCTATATACCATAAATGTGTAACTCTTCATGGAAACGTCATTTTAAATAATGACTTATTATTTAATTGTGTTGATTCATGAACCAACCCATGAGATTCATTAATCTAATATACGATTGTAACTTTTTATTAAAGTGGTATGGTTGTGACTTTTAGTTGAAGAGATATTGCTTCAAAATGTACTAATTCAAGACATCTCACCATAGGTATGGTTGTGACTTTTAGTTGAAGAGATATTGCTTCAAAATGTACTACTTCAAGACATCTCACCATAGGTATGGTTGTGACTTTTAATTGAAGATGTAATACTTTTAAAGTTACTACTTCAAGATATCTCTCCATACCCTATAAATACCCTCCATATCACTCCATTTGGATATGCACAGTAAGATCAAACTCATTGTCTTTCTCTTTGAGTGTAATCATTTTAAAATTGTCACTTCATAAAATCCTTTGTTGTCTTGGCTTGAGTATTGGGAGTACAATCCATATTCAATGGTCTCTATTGTATCATATAGGAAATTGGCCAGTAGTTAACCCAACTTGCACCCTGCAATATACGAATAGGTGGGAGCAAATTAAGTCTAAAGAAAAGTTCTCCCCATGCCTTGGAGACATTGTGCACACTTTCTTCTTCATCTCTTTGTCATGTACACTTAAAAGAACCATTCCCATCATCATAGACAATATCCTACTACTAGAAAAATACCATTTGATGATGAAAAATTCGTCACTAAATGGCTATTTTCTGTAGCTAAAATGAGGATC
This sequence comes from Vachellia pachyceras, assembly GCA_025593235.1. Taxonomy (NCBI): domain Eukaryota; kingdom Viridiplantae; phylum Streptophyta; class Magnoliopsida; order Fabales; family Fabaceae; genus Vachellia; species Vachellia pachyceras. Next base: position 18,076 of record JANTPZ010146810.1, read on the forward strand.
GCGAATATTTTCTGTCGCTAAATAGAAATTTACTGATGGAAAATAGGCATTTAGCGATAGATTTTTTCGTCGCTAAATGTCATTTTTTTGGTAGTGCCTTCTCCAACTCAAAATTTTCAACTTTGTTGATATGCTTTAAAAATTTAGAACTCATCAAGCTTCATACAACAAACATGTATATAATCTTATGTTATACCTTCTATTAACATACATGAACTTTCTAACCTTCAAACTGTTTTAAAGTAGCTCTACCATAAATCTGGAATTGTCCCAAGTTAAAAAATCATCTGTCCTTCACTATAACTCAACATGCAAGCCATGAAACACATAATACAACTTATATCCACTTATATTATTTTGTTCCTCATGTATAGATAATAAGCTCTTCACATTCTCTCTCTCTCTCTCACTAACCTAGAATTTTCAATACCACATTCTTCCCACTATGTGCATCAATAGAAGAAAATGAGGATGTGTTGATGATGAGGGGACTCACCTCTATCTAGATCCAAGCTTGCATGTGGGGTTCTATATTCTCATACGTGTCCTCTTCCTCTTCCTTCAGTCTCAACTCTCTCTCTCTAACTTTTTGGTATGGGTTGAAAATGAGGGAGTGAGGTGTTGCTGAAGTGTTTAACTAAGAAAAGTAGATTATTTTATTGGGAGAATTAGATTAAAGGACTTATAGAAAATAATATTCATTTTTTGTAATGAAAAGAGGCCTTAGGCCTGTTACACAAAGATTAATCACACAGCAACCTGGGGTTCTCTCCTTCCATTCTCATTGCCTGCATGGTTTCTAAAAGTTCCATGGTTTCTCCATTAGCTGCAATACTCTCTACTGAATCAATGGAATGAAGATATTTTCTTCCCCTTTACCTCTCAAAATTCGAACCAACTGCGCTGAATCTATCTCTAGCACCACAAATCTAAAGCCTTTCCTCCATGCAATTCCACCCTCTCAATACTCCCAACTCTTAGCTTCCAATACCCCACATAAGCCTATTTACAACGATTTTTCTTATGCTCGTTGTCAAGTTGTCAAAACACGCAAGTTCTAACTCAAAGTTTTAAAAATGGTGATTATATCTTCAAAAATGTTTTTGGCAATCACGTCGCAGTTGTCGGCATGCAAGATTTTAATACAAAGCTTTTAAAGATTATTATTGTATTTTCAAATTTTCAGAGATTATTTAAATACTCGTTGACAATAATTGTCAAACATGAAAGACTATAATGTAAAGGTTTAAAAATAGTGGTTACATTTTGAAATATGGTTTAATTTCAGTGCTCATCCCATATTGTGTCGAGAAAAAAATATAAATTTTCCGATAGAATTGGCCTAAAATTTAAAATATAGCCCTCTAGGTGAGTTATATTAAAGGTTTACAAAGCAGCATTAAATCAGAGAATCTCAAAGTCGCATTGTTAAACATACAAGACTTTAGTATAAATCTGTAAAGATGATTATTATATTTACAAGGGTAAAGAAGCAAATTTAGCAACAAAGTTATTAGTCAGAGTACCCAACACAGTTAACTTTTAAAAGATGTAAATTTAGCAATAATCAATTAATAAGAGTTTAATGAAGAACATTTAAAGAAAATAGTTATATTTTCAGTTTTCCAAAGACAATTGCTACAATTGTCAAGGCTACAAAAGAAATGACACCACACAATTGTAGACATAAAAAAAGTCGTCACTGAAAGTTTACCATTTAATGGCGACTCACAAGTATACTTTCTGCCACAACTTTTAAGTTGACGCCAAAAGTGATACTTTCAGCGGTGACTCTAATGGCCATAGTTTTAACAACATTTTTTCCGTCGCTGTTGAAGGTTAGATTTTCAACAATGACTTTTTTTGTTATCGTTGGAGGTGACACTTTCAGTGGTGATTTCTTCAGTATGGCTGATACGGCAATTGCAGCCAGCAAGGTTATTGGGCCCCTGATTTTGAATGAAACGCTCGCTTGAAGCCCACTAACCTTAAAAGCACCCGGTTGCTTTTGCATGCCCGTCGAAGTCCTAATTTGACCAAACCCAAAGGCCACATTCTTGTAGTAATCATCTTATCCATTCATTGGCACACTCAATATTCTATTATCAGCCAAAATATGCGTGAAAGATTTGAGTATGGAATACTAGGATGGGTTTGACACATTTGTAGCTTATCAGCAGGGGAGGTGAGATAGTATATATGTAGCAACACATGGTTTTGCACAGATGGATGTGATGCAGTAGTCATCAGTGACGTGACGCTGGCCAGTTGGCCAGTGATGATGTGATATTCACTGGGGTAATTATTATTTTTAAATAATTGTGACACCTTTGGCGATGACAAAAAAAAATCGATACGGCAATATAATGATTCTTTGACAGTGATGAAACTCTCGCAGTAGTGACTTTTCAATATTCTTTTTAGTGCAACCATGCAAGATTTTAAGTTAAACCTTTATAAATAGTGTTTTTATTTTGAAGTATGTACTAATTTCAATACACACAGATATTGCACTTTGAAAATGTAAATAGCGATGTGACACACAGATATCGCACTTTGAAAATGTCAATAGCGATGTGATAAGTACGAATATGTGCTTAATTTAATTCTTTTGTTTCTAGTAATTTTTGAAAATTTTATAAAAATAATTTTTAAATAATAAGAAATATAATAGACTTCTATACTTTTATACTATTACTTATTGTTCGGATGTAAAGCTTTTAATAACAATAGGCAAAACAAATTAATTATGGATATTAAAAAAATAAAAAAATATAATTAAGTTATTCATTTCCTATGTAATCATCGAAATAATTATCTTAATCATGTTGCACCAAGATAAAAATTTAATAATAATATAAAATTTATGCCATCCCAAAATGTGGTCAATTTATGTACATCATGCACATACTAAAAGTTTCCTTTGACCTTTACCATTTACGGCGATTCCTTTGTGGGATATGAACTGATTTTCGTATCCAAAATCACCCTTAACTGTAATGTCTTTACAATCAATGTCTTCATGGTCATTTCGTTTATCGTCTCCATAATGCATAGTATAACCAATAACAAAACAGAAATGTCCTCTAATTGAATTTTGCTCCTTGTTCCTCACTCCCACCTTATGGTTGCACCAACGAACTCACCAACTGATTTGTAGGTTTTCTTGTTCTTGCAGCCATGTTTGGCTTTTGGCTCATTCCCGGTGGTCTCTCGTGGGCACTGTCCAAACTTCGTAGCCTCCAAGATGACAGAATTGTCATTCCTTGAGCATATTAATTAAGAATTTTTAATGTTTAGAATGTGAGTAAAATTGACAGATCCATAGACGTTGAGCTAATGACTGTTGGCCAATCCATTTAACTGCAACAAAGGACATTGTATCAGAGGCACCTAATACCCACCTGCACTGTATTATATCAAGGAAACAAATTTCACACGTCTGAATAATTAAAATATATATAATTATATTGACAAAAAGAATGGGAAGAGCCATACATTACTAGAGGTAAGATTTTTTCAATGGAAAATTTATGTTATATCAGAGGTAAGATTTATATATTTCAGCTTGTTCATTACTAGAAAACTTAACCAGCCAAAATTAAGATCATAATTAAAATGGAGATGCTCAATTGAAGATGATGTTACCTCCACAGGTTTCATCTAGAATCCAAATTTACAGCATACGGTAAATGAAAAGAGGGAGATGAGAATCTCAATATGGTGTTGTTATGGATAGACAAGCATGAAGGAGCTTGACATATATATAATATATAGGAGGGGAAAGAGGTTGCAAAGCCACATTAAACTAGAAAACGTATGATCATGCCACCTCACTACAGTAAGATAACAATTGTCAGACATGCAGAATCATATATGATATCACTTAGCTATAGTAATGTAACAGTTGTCAGACATGCAAAAACCTAACGTATAGCTTTAAAAATAAGTGTTTATGTATTAATTATGGAAACGAAGAGCTCATTACCTGGCAAATGTTCTGAAACTTTCATGTTATTTAATTTCTTACATTTGTTAATAACTTACTATTTTGGTAAGTGTATAGTAGTTTGCCTCACAGCACTAATTGAACAATTGTCAGACATGCATAACCGCAGATGGTACCACTTACCAACAATGATATGACAATCTTCAGAAATGTAAATAAAACCACATACAGTAAGTATGGTAAGTGTTTCAGTGCTCATTTTCTGAAAACAAATTTGATCATTTAATATTATTTTTTTGCATTTTTAATTACTTATTACTTTGGCAAATGTTTAGCAATCTACTTTGCTCTAGTATTACAACAATTGTCACAGATGAAAAAGCCTAATGTATAACTTTAAAGACAGTAGTTATATATATATATATATATATTGCCAAAGTTATACATATATTATAGAAAAAAGGTTCAATGAGAGAACAATTTCAAACTTTAATATTAGTTTATTTTTCATTTTTTAATAATTCATCACTAAAGGATTTTGGGCGTACCTATAGATTGATTGATTGCATGCTTCCACATATACCTTGAGGATCACAAGTCTGGATCCAAAACATTATACATAGCAAAAGCACCAGAGGAAGAGAAGAGAGGAGCGGAGGATTTACAGAGAAGGGAAGGGAGAAAACTTTGTTTCTCCGTGCGTTCTATCGTATGAGCAAAGTGGGGCTTAACTCCTCTTAAAACAAGGAATAAAAATTGCCCACTTGTGATGAGAAATCGTTCCACACTTTGTCAGTTTATTTTCAAAATTCAAACATTTGGGGAAAATCACCACTTTGTTCCCACATATTCTCTCATTCATACTTTTGCCCCAAAATGGGTTTTGGGCTAATTCACTAAGGGTGGCCCATATTCCAACATCTCCCACTCCCACTCAATAAGTCTTATGTGACATGTCCCTTATGAACCTCGTCCTTCTCTCTTTTTCCTTTCATACTAGGTGATTTGCCGTGACCGTATGGGCATGAAGTCTTTTAGATGTTTGTACTAAAAATGCCTTTCACAGGACCAGCACAAGACAATCTTTCTTCATGTAGCTTGAATTTGGTTATTATGTCTTATATGTCCTAGATTTAACCAAAAATACACTTTCACTTGACGAATTTAATCCCTCTTAAGTCAACATAAGACTTAGATCGTCATCCTCACACTACTACATAGTATAATTTTTACTATTGAAATTCACGTCATTTTTCAAAAAAAAAAGGGAGTAAAAAATGAAGGCGATGACATTTTTGAAATTTTGAGAATGGAGATGGGCCTTTTGCGCCCTATGTCAGCGTAGGGCGCCAAAAGGGTGGCAAAATGGCCCCCATTTGGCGCCCTATCCCCGGAAGGGCGCCAAATGGCGCCCTATCCATGGATAGGGCGCCAAATGGCCCCTTTGGCGCCCTTCCGGGGATAGGGCGCCAAAGGGTGCCCTTTTGGCGCCCTACCTTTAAGGTAGGGAGCCAAAAGGGCACCCTATTAATATTCCCCAGACACCAATTGTAACACCTCTTATTTATCCCTCTTAGCTTCCATTATAATGATTTGGGGCCAATTCATGACCTCAAATAACTTACATTTTCAAAAGGGACCAAATTGAAAACTTTCATTTTTAAGAAAGTACTATTCACAGTTTTTCAGGTCAATTTTGAAAATTCATAACTAATTCTAGAAAAATCGAAATTGAGTGGTTCCAACTTCTATCTGAAGCTTACAAATTCCTTTATGAGGGAAAAATACTAATTTGAACAGTAACTTGTCCAATTGGTACAGATTCATTCGCAAAAATGTACTGTTCATATGGTAATTTTTCATTTTCCCCAGGATTTTGTGATTTTTCGCCAACTTTGGACAGTCATAACTTTCTGTACAAAACTCCAATTCCAGTGATCTTTGACTTGTTTTAAACCTTGCAATGTGAAATATGTTTCCATAAAAGTTCAACTCATTTGAAGTTCATTTACTCTGTTTCCCGACAGGGCAAAGTAGGGGAAATGACCAACTTTACTTCCAGCATTTGGTCAAATTTCAGCCATACTTAACTTCATAAATTATCATTTTGATTTTTAAACCTTTCTTAACCATATTAGCCTATGTAATTAGGCATTCATAAAGCATACATGAGTCCATCATACATGCATGAGTTATATTACATGCCACTTTACAAATCTCAACAACATAATGTAAAGTTTACAACATAATTTACATTCAAATACATGTGCACATTTTTACTTCAAGCATCATGGATTTCCTCCTTACCATTTGATGTGCTTCCACCTAAAAATGGTTAGTGGGGGAGAATGAGATTAATGGAAATCCCAATAGCAAAACTATCTAACATACTTTCATAAAAATGCATGACAACTTTCTAAATGAATGTGGATTAATAAAAGTGTAACATGAAACACATAAATGCATATGGCCATAGCATGAACATGCACACATCCACACTTTCATCACCATAAAGTTTAAAACAAGTCATGCATCAATCAAAGGAATTTTCATAATAACATAGATTAGAGTTAGATGGTCTTGCTACCTTGTGTCTT
>JANTPZ010146814.1:0-13551 GCA_025593235.1 Vachellia pachyceras
ATGACTTATATTGAAAATTTGTGATGATTGAAAGTGTGAATATGTGCTTTTGTATGCTATGGCCATATGCATTTCATTGTTACATGTTGCACTTTTATGAATTCACACTTATATTGAAAGTTGTCATGCAATTTTATAATGTGTGTTAGAAAGTTTTGCTACTGGGATTTCCAAAAATCTCACCCTCCCCCACTAACCATTTTTAGGTGGAAGCTCATTCAAGGGTAAGGAGGAAAACCATGATGCTTGAAGTAAAAATGTGCACATGTATTTGAATGTAAATTATGTTGTAAACTTTACATTATGTTGTTGAGATTTGTAAAGTGGCATGTAATATAACTCATGCATGTATGATGAACTCATGATAACTAGTATATGCTTTAAGAATGCCTAATTACATAGGTTGATATGGTTAAGAAAGATTTAGAAATCAAAATGGTAAGTTATGAAGTTAAGTAGGGTAAAAATTTGGCCAAGTGCTGGAAGTAAAGTTGGTCATTTGCCCTACTTTGCCGTGTCGGGAAATAGGGTAAATGAACTCCAAATGAGCTGAAATTTTGTGGAAAAATAGTTCACATTGCAAGGTTTAAAATAAACCAGATATCACTGACATTGGAGTTTTGTACAGAAAGTTATGACTGTCCAAAGTTGGCAAAACAATCACAGAAAATCCTGGGAAAATGAAAAATTACCATATGAACAGTACATTCTCACGAACTAATCTGTACCAATTGGACAAGTTACTGTTCAAAAGAGTATTTTTCCCTCATAAAGGAATTTATAAGCTTCAAATAGAAGTTGGAACCACTCAATTTCGATTTTTCTAGAATTAGTTATGAATTTTCAAAGTTGGCCTTAAAAACTGTGAATAGTAACTTTCTCTAAAATGAAAGTTTTCATTTTAGTCCCTTTTTGACAATATGAGTTAATTGAGGCCATGAATTGGTTCCAAAGCATTATAATGGAAGCTAAGAGGGATAAATAAGAGGTGTCACATAGAATGACTGAGTCTGGCTTCACCGGCCTTATCCGTTAGCGTACCCAGGGTAACCTCGCTTTAGTTCACCACTTTTATGCGAAATGCCACCATGAAACTGCTATTTTCATCGATTGCCGTGGGAAAACCCCTATTCATGCGATGAATCATGATACCATCGGTATCCATCTTGCTTTACCCATAGCTGAGTGTGATCACTACGTTCAGTTCATGAGCGACTACCCTAGGGATCAGATTGCGGAGACTCTGTGTTTGCTCGGGATGAGTTGGCATGTCCCTCGTAGGTCTGAGATGTATATCCACCGAGCAGAGTGCTGCCCTGGAACTAAATCCTTTATCCATCTTGTTTGTAGTAACATTTTACCCACTAGCCACTTAGCGAACCTGACGAAGAAGGAAGCTCTCTATATCTATATGTTGATGCAAAGGATCGGCTTACCCCTGCCTGAGCGTATATAGATATTGATGATTTGCTAGCTGAGGAGGAGGAGGCTCCAACACCACAGGCATCAGACGACCATCCAGCATCACCAGCCCCTACCATACTCGAGAGTCTGGCTGCTGAGTTTCAGCAGTTTAGAGTTTCATTTGAGCGGGAGTGGAGATACCGCAGAAGGATGGACGCACTAATTATGCAGAGCTTACACTCTGAATTGCCTCCGGAGGAGAATGATGAGCCGGACCATCCAAAGAGGCTGGAGCAGCGGAGGAGACTGAGGAGGAGAATGTTGCTACTGATATGGATTCAGAGGGAGACTCAGCGATGTAGGGGGATGATTAGTTGCTTACATGTTTTTCTTTTTGTTTAAACTTTGATAAAGCTGTAGTTTGAATCTGGACTTTGTTGTGAATTTGTTGTTTCAGTTGTATGTATATATGGATTTTTTCAGATGTTGTTGTTCCGGATTTCTTTGCATGTGTGCATGATTATTTGATATTGCTTGCGAATGTCGCACGCTTTAATTTTTAAATCTTTCCTTCCAATCATTGAGGACAATGTTTGATTTAAGTGTGGGGAGAGATTTAGGATTTAAAAATATTTCCATGCAATATTGTGATTTTTAGCATGCAACTGAAATTTTGGAAGGATAATGTTGGGCTATTTTTCACTCAAACTTCGGAAATTTTCAGGTTTCATTTAAATTTTTCAAAAATATATTGAATTTCCAGAGGAATTGAACTGCAATTTTGCTCTCTGACCATTTTAGCCACGACCAAATTGGTTGTTCACCGCAGCAAAAGTCTTTAAATAAGCAATTCAACCTCTCGGGTGAGTTTCGTCGCGACGCAACCACAAGATGGTCGCCGCGAACCACCTCTCGGGTGTTGTTCACCGTGATCAATTTTGAGGTTAGCCGCGGCAAAATTCAGTGCATATTAAAAAAAATTAGGTTTTGGCTTTCAAAATAAAATTTTCCTCTCATCCTTAATACCTTTAACACTTCTGAGCAATACTTATGAACCATGATTTTAATAGCCAATGCATTGGGAGGAGGATGCATGAGTTTAAGGATCAAAGTTTTTGGTTAATCACATTTTTCGAGTTATTAGCAAATGATAAGCGTAGATCAGTTTTAAATTGATTCTTTGTATTTTTTGTTCTCGAGACTGTTTAATTGAGACATTAGCCTTATCGTGAGGATAATTGGGCCTAATTTCATTTTATTAGAGTGGGTCTGTCTTGATTCGTGATCTCTCTAGAACTTGTCTTGATTCTTAATCAAAGCTTTATGATCCAATATTTTGTGAAAAGGATAGAGGCATTCATTTCAAAACCTTTCATTTAGCGCAAACACAAACCCTTCATTATTTCACCCTTTGCTATCCATTTGAGCCATTCGCTCTTGAAACCAGCATTTGGAAAACCATCCTTATATATGCAAGCATATGTTGAAATTGTGAATTTGAGCTGTTCTATGAAAAAAAAGAAGAAAAAGAAGAAAGGAAAAAAATAATAATATAAATAAATACAATGGTTGAAAAATAAATTGTCTTAAGTCTTGTAAAAGTGATTATACTCTTTCGGTGCTGTGTATTCAAGAACTCCATTTCATTTCATTATTTCATTTCATTATCTTTAACCCCATTATCCACCTTAAACCTTAAAGTCCTCTTGATTCACATTGTATTGATCTGGTGGTAGAGAGATAGAATAATTACAAGCCTGTGGTAGAGATTCGAATAAGCAAACCATGAGCGAAAATTGTCCTTACTTAGTGAGCTGAGAGAGACACTTCTACCTTTTGAGAGGAGGTTTCTTTTATTCGGTCTATTGAATTGAATTCTCTTAGAGTTTAATTTACAATTGTCTCTGCCATTATCATTGCTAATTCCTTGATGAATGTTTTTATCAAGTTTTGTAGTCTTGGACCCATGAGTATATTTCCTAGGTGTATTGATTGTTTTTAAGTCTTTGAAAAAAAAGGGCTTTGTCCAGGAGTACGAAGGTTTAAGTATGGGGGAATTTGATTGAGCCATATTAGTATTAGTTTTCTACTTGAATTTCCAAAGTCTTAGTGTCAATGTTAGCCCATACATAACCCTTTTGTGCTTAATTTAAGATTAGGAGTTGTTGATTTGGATTAGTGTGATTTTTGGTACATGCCATGAATAATATGTTATTATGCTTAAATTCCATTATGAGCAAATGATACTGCCAATATTTGCTATTTCATTTCAGGAACTCTGTACAAAAGACAAGAGATGCAGCTCTGGAGAAGTTCGCCGCGGCGCAATCCAATGTTCGCCGCGGCCAAAGTTCCATCATCAAGCATGAACTCTCGGGAGAGGTTCACTGTGGTAAAACCTCAAGTTCGCCGCGGTGAATATCGCGCATCAGCACCAAAATTTTACTCTAGATGGAAAATAACCCAACCCAACTTGAGAGATCCGATCCAGAGTGGTTTATTAATTCCATTTTAGGGTAATTTCGACAGAGAGGGCTGGGAAAGGCTGCTGAGAGGAGAAAGAGAGAAAAATCACGCACATCCATCATCTTACACACACAATCCATCTCCTCCATTTTTCATCACCATCTGTCATTCTATCATACCTCAATCATCTATCCGTAGCTCGATTCCACCATCCATGAGGAGCTGAGCATCTTCATCCTCTTGAAGATGAAGTGAGCCGGAGTTCGAAGTGCCAAAATTCAATCTGTATTTACATTATAGATTACTTGGATTCCGAGTTGGACTTCGTAATTTGTATGTTGATACTTGTTCTCGGTTGAGCCAAACTTGGATTACTATGTATTGAGTTGTTTTGTGATTGACAAAGTAGAATGGAGTTCATTTTGCTTATTCAATGAAGTATTGTTGTTCTCTTCTATCATCCTAGTTGTGCTTGGTTTTAGAGTCAACAATGTATGGAGTTGATTTTGTCACTTTGCGATTTCCATACACACACTAAGTGTTCTTAAAGGATTTCTTGAAATGGAGTTCATTTCTTGAGATTTCTGACCTGGCGAGTTGTTGGGGTTTTTAATTACGAAACTTAGTACGAAAGTCTATGGTTTTCCCTAATCATTTGCAAACTGTGATGGCACAATTTGTTTTCAAGAGGAATCCATACTACATACCCTTTTCATATTCAAAGCTGCTTTAATCTCTCTTTCACCGAGAAAATACCAAAAACAAATTTTATTTTGTGATTAGTTTAGGTACATAGCATATTTTAATTTTAAAAAAAAACTGGTTGCATTTGCATCGTAAGCTAAGAATTTTTGGTGTGCAAGTCGCTTCCGGAGAGAACGACCCTGGGGTTGTCGCTATACAATCTTTGGAAATCACAATTAATATTCCTGATCCATTTTCAAGGCTAACCAACGATCTAAGTTTACATTTTGTGGCTTAGTCGAATCAGCGACGCCGAAGCAGTGACGAGTCTAAACAGCGATGGAGAGAGTGGGAGCGAGCAAGGCAATGACGGAGAGTGGGCAGCGCGGGAGAAAGAGCCGAGAGTGTGGGAGTATGAAAAATGGTGCGGGAGACGGGAGAGAATAGCGGCTAGGTAATTGAGTGAAAGTGAAAGTGAGAGATGGAGTTAAAGTGTCGGGTAATAGATAGGGCGCCTAAAGCACCCTGTAGGCTCCCTATCTCAGGATAGGGTTTTTAAAGGCACGTATCCGTTCTTATAATTTCAAAAATGACATCGCCTTCATTTTTTACTCCCTTTTTTAAAAAAATGACGCGAATTTCAGTAGTAAAACCTATACTCTGTAGTAGTGTCCTTTGGCACCCCACAGCTTCTCCCTCTTTATTTCTGGTTGTGCAAGTCGAAATGTGCAGAATGGAAGGTTGAAATATGTTTAAAAAAATTGGCACATTAAGTTTAATGAAGGTGGGGTCCATTTACACTGATAAAGCAACTTTACTCGGATATAATATACCACTTTAAACTAAATATCCCTTTTTATTTTCTTCTTTAAATAAGAAGACACCAAGTGGCATCCTTCAAGTACCTACAATCTCCCTTTAGAAAATGAGATTACTTTATGGTTGATTTATTTGAAAATTTTCTTTCGAAAATGCTTTTCGAGGATTTTCTAATCATTTAAACAATTTTGTGTCCTTAAACATTCCTATAATTCATCTGCTCTTATAATAATTTTTTTCCTCAATTCCCATTCCGGATGTGTCTTTTAATTAATTTATAAAGAAAACCCTATTTTGGTTTTTTTTTCCGAGTCTTTTTCTTTCGTTTCAGCAAACCATTTCTGACTTTCCCTTGAAATCAGTTTTACAAAATACTAGAATTTCTTAGTTATTTTTTCTAACTTTGAAATCATATATTTGAAGCTTCTGGGTATTTTAAATAATTACATGTCACTAATTTTATATAAATATTAAATAACCTTTAAAATTCTCACAAAGGTTATTTATGTCATTTTGATCTAAATCGAGCCTTAATTACTAATAAGTGAATTTTATCTATCTTTTGATGTCCAATGAAATTTTCTAATATTTAGTCAAACTTTCACCAAATTTGCCTTTTACTTTTCTTAATTTACCAAAATACACTTGAATTTCAAAAATGATAATTTGGTCCCAAGAGATTTCAAATTTACACTTGGGCCCCTATTTCAAAATGTCACTTTGTACAAAATGACATATTGGTTCCTTACCTTTCAAAACGACAATTTTGCCATCACTTTTCTACATTTGGCATATGCTATTTTCCACTATTCTTTTCCTTCTCTTTTATATTCCGAACCCTTAATTAATATTTAGCTACCCCTTTAAGCTTTTTATCCAGTTTAAAAAAATATGGATATTACATGACGATAAAGTTGACACGGAGTAGATGGCATAATCAACAATATTAATATGAATTCTCTGTTGCCAGATAAAAGTTGGACCCACAATATTTAATGTTTATTGTGATTTAATTTCTTTTTGTATCATATTGCTTAAATTTAAGAAAATATAACATTTAGCCATTTTATAATTTTAAGTTTGTCAAATATTTTTATTTGAGTGAAATGTGTTAAAATTAATTTTTAAACAATGATTGGATGCGTAAAAGAGTGGAATATTTTAAATTTTCATTTTATTTAATTAAACTCCAATTGAAGAGTGCATATATGGTTATTTCAGTGGACTCCATGATATTTGTGATGAGCCTTATAGTTATTGAATTAACTCTGAAAATTTTTGGTTGAGCTCAATTTAATTGATTTTTCATTTGGGCAAAAGTAGGAAATTCGGGTAAGTATTTTAGGGGAAAAAGTGTTTTCATAACTCTATTTTTATCCTTTAATTGCTTGTTAATTTTGTTAATTGTTCTAAGAATTTGTTTAAATAGTTGAGTTTGATTCAAAGAGAAAGAATGCCAAGTATCGATCACATGACTTGAGAGGTGAGGCTAAATTGATCTCATCATCAAGCCAAAATGCTTAATGACTACGTAGTTTAGTTTAATTGTACTTTTTAAATTGAAGGGAAAAATTAATTTTAGCTATTTTTATATCCAAGAAAATTTTCGGAATTTATATTTGCATGTTATCCAATTGCTAATATTATTTTAATTATTAAAATTTGAAATTATTTAATTGCTTGAATTATGAAAAATTTTATTTAAGTTAAAATATGGAGGAATTAATTATTGTATGGGTATGTAAAATAGTGTGAGAATTAATATTTTAGTTTAAATCAATCGATTAAATTTTCATCAAGGATTATGCATATTTAGAAAATAAGTAGTTGGGTAAAAAGGTTGGTTGGAATGAATTATGATTAGCTCATTTTTATTCTTGTACTATGTGCATTTGAAGTTCAAAAGATAATCCATTCACAAAATTTAGCTAACCAAATGACCGAAGCATTTTCTAACCCAAAGAGAATGATATAGTCACATATCTCAATTGTTAATGCTATTGTAATAATCGATGTCTGTAAAGGACAAATTATTATGGTCAAATCTGAAGCATGCCTAAAGCGTGAAAGGACCATTGGTTCCAAAGTTAAAAAAATCCCCAAATGAGAAAGGGAGAAAATAATATGAATGATGATGAGGATCATAAGCTAATGTCTATTGTTGAGTGCCAATAAAGAAAGTATTCATCCCTATGGATAGATGCCATTAATACACAATTAATGTCATTAGAAAAGCGAAAAGTTTCTGGATTTGTATTCTTTACACCTACATATGTAAAGCTGGTTTGATACAAATGGGTATTTCTATGAAATAGAAATGGAAAAGGAACCATTATAACGACTTGTTTGGTACGTTGGAATTGACAATATGGAAATGGAATTAGAGCTCAATTCCATGCTCTTCTCATGTTTGATTTGTCATATTTCATTTCAACATGGAACTCAATTCAACCAAACATTTCCATTTCATGGCCCAAAGAAATCATTTCCATATCCCCATTTCTCATTATTAGCCTTATCCCATAACCCACCACCTCCCTATTGTTACTTATCCAAGATCTCTTCACTCCCATGCACCCACACCCTAACATTGACAACCTTTACACCCTACCACTGGCAACCTTCTCGCCCGCATTGATGTTTTTCTCTCCATTGTTGGTGAGCTTCTCATCCAACCTCCGTTGCCGATGAGCTTCTCATCATTTTCGTCGATGTTGACTCCATTGCCAACGACAAACTACCTTCCTCAAGATCTATCACCCATGATGGTGACATGATCGATGATCATCTTTTTTCTAGATTGAGGATGTAGTTTCATATTCTCCACTCCCAACCAACATTGCAAATCATCAATGACCATCTTCCTTTTTCAGTGACATCGACATTTTTCATTCATTTAACACTTCATATTCTCCATTTCTTTTTTACGATTTCTTCAAATCACACCATGTTGAAGATGGGCTCATCACTTTTGAGTTCTAAACATAGATCTCCAAACATAAAAAATTTAGATAGTGCATGTTGAGTCTTTTGATGGAAACGAAGATGGGTTCATGGAAATAAAGTGAAGATGGGGTTCATCGAGATATTCTATGAATATTTTTAATTTTTTTAATTTAAAAGGGCATTTTATTCGTACAATGCCTAAACTACACTCTGATACCACCAAATTTGACATCCCTTACTCTCACCCTTACACCCCTTAGATATAATTAGCTAACCACTTGAGTCCTTACTAACATCTCACTCATACCCTTAGAATTTTGCTTGCTTAAAATTTTTCTCCAGTTGTCATCTTATTCATAACTTTGATTACTTTGGGAAAACATAATGATTATTGTGAGGCCGAGTTCAAATCGTTAGATCTATTTAATTATAATTCATTCCGTCCTTTATAGGGCTTAGGGTACTTATAAGATTCATTTCATGCCTGAATAACACAACGAAAAGGCATAAAAATTCACTTCGCACTTACTTTCCTAACTGGGTTATTAGCACTTACTTTCCAAACCTGAAACATTTTAACTTATCTGCTTCTACTTAAACAAAACCATGCATTGATGTATTTGTGTATTTGGTACACAATACCGTGTAAACAGGATATTTTAAGGTTCCAACTGAATAGATGGAGGAAATATGTTACGAGGCCTACCATCTAACTAATTCATTTATTTTTGGTTTGCAACAATAATTTAAATATGAATTATTGTTTTGGGAAAACCCTACTATATTTTGGTTCTTGTGTGTATTTTTCTCTTAATTAAATCTCTTAATTTTACCTTTTTAACACAATTAACCCTAATAACTTTAATCTACTAGCACAAGTAACCTCTGTATAAAAGTTAATAGTGTTAACAAAACAAAATTAAAGGTTTAATTAAGAAGAAAAAAATACATGGGTACCAAATTAAAAATTTAATGGAAGTATAGATAGCTGTAATATACACTACAAAAAAATGATTTATTCATGTGGATTTTAGTTAAAAATCCGCAGGTATAAGGTTCGTAGAAATTTATTTTCCTACGAATTTCAAATCCATAAGTAAAATGGAAAATCTACAGGAAAATTCGCAGATAATAAGTCTGTAGGTAAAATTGCAAAAAATTAAAAACCGTTTTTTAAATAAATATGGCTATTTTTATTAGAAAATCCAAAAAATGACTAAATTTTTTTTTACCATTAAATAAACTTGAATGAATCAATGTCATGATAAAAATATATATATTTCATTAATAATTCATTGAACTAAAATATACATATGGAGGCCCTCCTTTCACTCAAATGAATTTAATGAAGCGTATTAAGTCTCTGTAAAATTCACCGGACGAATTTAAAAACTACCCCTATATTTACGAGGTCACTGGCAATAAAAAAAAATTATGGACGCAACTTTAGTGAATCAACGAATTCGATGGAGCGTATTAAGCCTTCTTCAACCTGCATGATAAGCAATGAAGATCTCAATGTTAGTCACATAAGTCAACAACAATGCCTGAGAAATATTCAAACATATGCTGGTAGATAGTCAAAATAGCATATTTACTTCCACTAAAATTGAACAAAGGCATCTACAAAATTGGTCCAAAAGTGCTTGACTAAATATATATTGTGAATTCGAAAAGAATGAGAACTAGAAAATGGATAACAGATTACATAATTATGCTAAGGTAGTAGCAAAACTTTAATTCGAATAAACCATGAAAAGTGATATGGATGACTCACAGCATATTTTCTGTGCAAATTATCTGATGGAACGAGGACATCACCAATATAATATGAATATTCAATTTGTAAAATATCTGTAACCATAGAAACAAATGAACTCGCTTGCATTAAACAAATTAAAAATTATAGAAAAACACACACCCATCATTACAAATAAACTCGTTTGCATTAAACAAATTATAGAATTCAGAAATAATGACACTAACATAGCTAACAATGCGTAAAGTCTGTGATTTAATCAATGAAAACCATACGCACAACTAAATAATACTAAAAGCTAAACGAATAAGGAAAACACTAAAATAAATAAGGAAAACTAGCATACCCAGTATCATTTTGTCCACTTTTGTATCCCAATAAACAATGCTATGAACGTTATCTGCGACAAAAGAAGAAAAACTCGGTTAGATTATTTATCATTAACATACTAAGTACAATTCAAAGGAGCCTTTTCTTGCAGTGACATCCTCTATTATGCTTCCCCAATACTTGAATTTCAGCCTCTTCCTGAATTTATTCAGGATCTTTATTATGCACCACAAGCAAGGTCAGCTGAAATTAAAAAGCCAGATCCAGAGTAGCTAATATCATAAGTGCAATGGCTCGAACACATAAATTTATTGGCAAATCTGTATTAGCTTTTGTCTAGAGAATTAATTTCAAAAGCACCATAAATCATGTGAAAGAAAAATGAACCTCTAAAAATGCATCCTTCTTTGAACTGGATCCATTAAATCCACCACCAAGAAAAATGCACCTCTAAAAATGCAGTTTCCTCATGAGCATATTTACCATGTATAACTGATGTGTATTCTCCTTTCTTGTGCTTTTCAACACTATTCCAGACCTTAAAGCTATTCATTGAAGAAATCATGGCAGTATATGGGATGAAAAGTAAAGCTATATGAATTCAATTTACAGACAACACTGTAAACTAAACATCCATCTTTGTAAATGAATACCTCAACAACCCATGGGCAACACCCAAAGGAATATTCTGCACTATCATCTCTTCTAATCGCTGCATTAATACATCAGAAGCAGCAGATATAGCTGGAGCCAGTTAATGGCTTTATGAGATGGAAGACATCAAAACCAAAAAAAAAAAGTTAGGGTCACAAACAAAAAAGACCCTTACAATCTACAAAACAGAATCATACATTTTCAAAAAGCCCCAATTGAGTCATTTTTAGCCAAAGTTGGAATTGATGACTGAACCTTGCGTGGCTTCGGATTACGCTTAATGGCTGCAGCAAAATCAACGTCACTCTTAATGTGCCCTGTTGTAGATTGGTGGCCTACCGTTTTCTGTTTTGTCTTTGATTTACTGCCACGCTTTTCGTGGTAATGGATGCTGCTCCCCTGAGCCAACATCGTGTACCCTGTCAATGAGAAAGAAACCCTACTCAATCTGAACGAACTCTCACTAAACCCCAAGTGAAAAATCAAATCCAGAGAAGAGAGATTGAGACAACAAGAAAGAATCGCTACTCAATCTGAATGCACTCTCACAAACAAGCACTTGAAGAAAGCGATAAGGAGAACAAATGAAGAAACTTACCATGCCCCCAGACGCCTAATTTCCTTCTATTGTCTTTGAACCCCATTTTAGCACTGGTAAATGAGGGAAGAGCTCAAATAGGGTTTCAAGTCTTTGAAATCCGCAGTGAGAACAGATGAGCATCAAGCGCAGAGGCAAGGCGAGAGTCAATGAGCGTCAGTGTGGCGTCGCCGGGCGATCTGCGACGAGAGCGAGACCGGAGAAGACGTCGGCCACGAAGAGGACGCAAGGTTTACAAATGGGTAAAAATTTTAGGATGGTTTTTGAGAACCAGTTTAAACTGTGGACCAAATTTTAAACTGGTTACTTGCGGAAAAAAATCCCCAGCTAACTTACCTGTTGATTTAAATTTTTATCTGCGGATTTGAAATCCGAAAGTAACTTACCTGCAGGAAAAAAAAAAATCTGTAGGAAAAATACAAAAATATATATATCTTTATATTTTACCCGTGGTGGTTTTCCCCTTTTTTTCATATGGCCTTCGGGTAAGTTTAGAATCAAGCATTATTAGATTAAACTGGAGATAACTCTAGTTATAGTAACTTAAGTGGGAAGTTTGAAATTCACCTAATGGACTTATTTTATAAAAGCAATGGTTACAAGTGATTAGTTAAAGTTTCTGATAAGTAATACAACAGTGAAAGAGAGGTGTTACAATATCCATTTTTTTTGATATTCTTGAAACTCAATAAGTTTTTTTAAGATTTGGTTGAATATAATGCATTTTCAATGCACAATACCATTCCTTCATGAAATAGAATATTAGCCTTGCCGAAGCCATTTTACCTTTTTCTGGTACTTATAAGTATTTCTCTATTTTAGATGGGAATTAGAACCACTATAATTGTGACCATGACCATGCCCACGCCCACAACCGTGGCCACAACAACAATCTCAGGTAATGTTTAAATTTGAAATTCGCAAGAAAATAAATTTCCACGAGCCTTATATTTGCGAATTAAAATCTGCAGGAAATGTTTTTCCTGCAGATTTTTAGCCGGAATCCGTAGGAAAATCCCCAGGAATAAAGCATTTTTTGTAATGTATGACTACATTCACTTCTAGGAATAGAGTTAAGTTCATTAGACAAGATTCATATTTTTTCTGACAAAAAACTCGTTCTTTTCAACTACGAGAAGATAAGAAATTAAACCAACGTATTTCTTGAGACATTTCTCCCTATACAACTCAAATAAGAGAAAATTGGATGCATGAAACATGGATGAGTCATCCTCGCTTACAGGCTTAAAGTCTTGCAAATGCAAATGCATTCATTCATAATGGTCTTTTGGAAGGATAACCAACTTTTGACGGTCATGCATTTATTTTAAATTGTTCCAACAAACAAATGTGTCTTCTATGTATACAACATAGATGTTGCTATGGTTACTCCGCAAGATTGCATACTAATTACAAATATTAATCGTATGCAATTGATTTAAACTAAAATATCAAATTTTCTCACTATTCTATGCATCCGTACAATAATTTCCTCCATATTACAACTTCAATACAACTTTGCATAATTCAGGCAATTAAATAATTACAAAATGTAATGATTAAAACAATTCAGCAATTGGATACCATGCAAAACTAAATTTTGCAATTAAAGAAAAGTATTCTACAATTTTATTAAGAAATCATACATGGGAACAGCACAATTAAACTCAACAAATGAGCTAAAAAAATTCAATCAAATATTTAACTTATCACAATTAATAAAATTACCAAGCAATTAAAAGATAAAGATAGAACTAAAACAAATTTATTTAGCCTAAAGCATATTCTGGAGTATTCTACAAATGGCCTAGATTAGAAACAACTTAATTGAGCTTCATAGAAAATTTTTAAAATTAATTTAATAATTAAATGGTTCAATAAAAATATCATG
>JANTPZ010146821.1:0-12876 GCA_025593235.1 Vachellia pachyceras
CTAATGTGGCCCATTGGGCATTCACTTTTCATGACTCTAATTATGTTATTAATTCCCTAGGGCCATAAAGTGACAAAGAAAAAGCTATGGTTAGAAGATCAAAGTACTTAAGGAGGAGGCAAAATCTAAAAGGTAGTGAACTTACTTACTTGTATGTATGTGATGTTTATGTTATGCATCGATTTGCTGTAGTGCTTTGCTAGATTATGTGAAGCATGTATGAA
Source organism: Vachellia pachyceras (assembly GCA_025593235.1). Lineage (NCBI taxonomy): Eukaryota > Viridiplantae > Streptophyta > Magnoliopsida > Fabales > Fabaceae > Vachellia > Vachellia pachyceras. Next base: position 225 of record JANTPZ010146821.1, read on the forward strand.
TGAATGAAGCACTGTTTTTATTTTTACTATGGCCATAAGTACATTACACAAAACATTGAGCACGCAACATTTCATTATGTGAACATGAGCCTATATAAGGCAAGCATATCATGCACTAGCATTCATCCTACATGCATTGTTTGTAATGTTTGCTACTGGGATTCCTCGAATCTCACCTTCCCCCATTAACAATTTTAGGTACAAGTGCATCAAGTGTAAGGAGAAAGTTTTGATGCATGAAGCAAGAAATTGTGCATGGATATTCACATGAGATTATGTTGTAATTATGTGGACAACCTTGGAATGTATGTGTGTAATGTAATATGTCTAATGAGCCCATGCATGTATGAATGATATATGATAGCCAAGAACTCCTAAATGAATGATCAAATATGGTTCAAAAAGGATTAGGAGTTAGGGTTTCAAAAAGATCAAGTTTGAAAATTGTAAGTTTGACTTTTTATCAAAGTGAAGTTGGTCAAACCCCTAACTTTGGTCTGTTTCAAAATAGGGTAAATGAACTCCAATTGAGGTGAAATTTTACAGAAAAATATTTGGCATTGTAAGGTTTAAAACAAGCCAAAGAACAATGTATTTGGAGTTTTGAACAGAAAGTTATGATGTTCCAAAGATTGAAGAAAATCACTGAAAAACCTGGGAAAATAGAAAAATGACCAAATGAACATTACTTTTTCACGAATTAAACTGTATCATTTGGGAAAGTAAATGACTCAATGAGTATTTTTCCCTTATAAAGGAACTTACAAGCTTCAAATAGAAACTGGAAGCACTCAATTTCGATTTTTCTACAATTAGTTATGAATTTTCAAAGTTGGCCCAAAAATCTGTGAATAGTGACGTAAATAGTAACCTTAAACTTGAAAATTTTATTTTTCACTCTTTGGTTACTCTAAGTCACTAAAGGCCTAAAGGTGCTTCCAAATAGATATTTAATGAAGCTAAAGGTAAAGATTAAGGAGTTTCACACTCACCATTATTATACACTCAAATTCATTTATCAAAGTTAAAAGAGTAAATTTACAGATATTAAAAGAGTGAATTTAAAGTTAAAAGTTCTAAGACCCTTTAGAAAGGGGCAAAGGAATGATAAAATTCTTGTGTAATTCAACAAAAATCAAACAAGTCTGAACATACAAAACATGCCCACTGTTGCAATGGTGGTGTAATCCTAACCATTAGACCAAAATTGCAAGTTAAGCATTAATCTCAACCATTCATGTTTTGTAGGGGGATTTCTATTAGGCCAAAAATCTTCTCTTCTCTCTTCCATTCTTGCCGCCTTTCTTCTCCCTCTCAAGAGCCAAGGTGATGCCATTTTTGAAGCTCCAAGAAGAAGAAGAGCTCACACAAAACACAAGATAAGGCTCCTAAGCAACCAAACCTACACATGTTCTTAAGCTTTACAACCTCCTCTACAATTCTATCGGTTTAGTTTATTGATTAATCCTCTCTTTTGTGAGATTGGAAGGTTAGAGTTCTTGAGTTTCAAATGAGAAAGAGAGAGATTTAGAGGAAACTAAAGGTTGCAATACACTCCTTGATTGTTAGGAAGTATTTCGATGTATATATCGATGCGGTTTGGTTGTTGGTTGAAATTTTGAAAACCCTAAGTGTAGGGGAGATGTTGTCTGATCCTACCCAGTTGGTACACTTGATAAAGCTTTTTCATTATAATGCAATGGAAATGGATCAAAAGATTTGTGATTTCCAATGATTGCATTAAAGGGTGCAACCCTAGGGTCGTTTTGCGTGAGCTGTTTATACCACTAGTTACCTAGCTTGTGATTAAGTTTGCTTTACAAATAAAAACCATTTTTGATTCAAAATAAGCTATGTACCTAAATCTAATTACAAGATAAAATTTCTTTTTGGCATTTTTTTGACTGGATAAAACAGTAGAAGCAGAACTGAAGTGTAAAAGTGTTGGATGATGGATTTACTCTTGAAAATAAATTAGGCTATCATAGTTTAGACAAGATTAGGGAAAGTAATAGTTTTCACAAAGTTTCATAATGAAAAAAATCCAACAACTCGCTGTGTTAGAAATTCCATGTAATGAACTCCATTCCACGAAACCCTTTAAGAACACTTAGTGTTGTACGGAAGTCGTAAAGTGAAAAATTCAAGTCAACACAATATCTCCTCTAAAATCAAGCACAACTAGGAAGATAGAAGAGAGCAACAAAGATCTCATTGAATAGGTAGAAATGAGACTTCACTCTACCATGTCAAACACAAAGCAAGTTCAATACACAAATAATCCAAGTTTAGCTCTACCGAGGCCAAGCATTTACGAGCAATAAATGGAATATTGCGTTTTTGTAGTTTTTCTTGTATGGTTAATGGCTGGAAATTCATGAATATATTACTAGGTGATGTTTAAGAAGTTGAGGAAACAAGTAGCCTATTGGGAAAGTTTACCAAGAGTGCTTTAAAGGCAAAGAAAAGCTAAAAACTAAAGAGACAAGGTAACAAAACCCTCTAACCTTAAGCTAAATTGCTTTGGAAAATGTGTTGAATAATGCTTGACTTGTATTGAAATTTATGATGATGAAAGTGTGAATATGTGCTTTTGTATGCTATGGCCATATGCATTTAATGTTAGAAAAGGATTTAACCAAGAGGGGGTAAATTGGTCTAATATAAAAATTAGGCACTTTAAAATTCACAGAATTAAAAGAGCAAAGACACTGAGAGAAAAAGAAATATGAACACAAAGATTTATACTGGTTCGGTCTCCTTGACCTATGTCCAGTCTTCATATCACCTCTGAGAATTGCAAATCCACTATCAACAAATGAACAAGGCTCAACAAGCCTGTACAAGCTGGGAATCTTCTTCTTCTTCTTCTTCTTCTTCTTCTTTTTTTGCCTGGACTTCTTCTTCTTCTTCTTCTTCTTCTTCATTGAGACAAAAATGGTGTCTCTCTTCTCTCTTTTTTCCAGCTGCCCAAGTCAGTTACAAATGGGGAAGGAAGAGAAGAAAATGGATTTATAAAACCCTCATAATTTCTATGGACGGTAGAGATTTAATCTTGAGATCTAAGAGCTTATATACTTCCACCTTTAAACCATATGCATGAATCTTATTGGCTCTTTAAAAGTGGTCATCATTACTGCACATGGAGTGAAGAAAAATCTGTTTGGGGTTTAGTTACACTAACCAAACCAAATTCCACTCGGTTACTTCTATTGATTACACTTTTTACTGGTAAACATAACTCTATTCCGGTGAATGTTTTTCTTCTTTTTTGGAGATGTTTTCTCTCTCATTTAATATCCATAATTCCCTCTTGACTATATTAAAATCATCATCCTCAAATTGTCCCTTAATCCAATCAAAATTAACAGGATTACTTTATCCTGTTTAAAACTCCTGAAAACACGCAATCTTAAGATATATCATTTTTAGGGCCTTAAAATTTTTTACATTTTCATTGATACTCTAGCCCTTTTTCTTTCTCCAAAATACCTTTTAGATTATCCAAAATTAATTTTTGGAATAAATTATATTTCGAGGATTTTCAGGCCTTTTTCCTCATTTTCGGGAAAATCGCCTTAATCGTACATTGGGCAATAATTTTGTAAAATACTATAAAATTCACTAAATTTTTCTAGACTCTGGTTTTTGGTCTTAGAGAACTCCTGATACCTTAAATAAATATTTTAAACCTTCAACTCTTTAAAATTTTATAATTCCTTATCCAAACCGAATTTCAACAATCGGTTGAATCTCTAGTAATCAGTGAGTTATGCTCTATCTTTTGGGCATCTGTGAATTTCTCTGATTTTTGGTCAACTATTTGACGTTGACTTTGTCAAATGACCAAAATGCCCTTACACTTTCTCTTAATGACCAAAATGTCCTTTCACAGTTTAACTTTTCATAAATTCCCATTTTGCCCTTAACTTTTTTTTGGCTCTTGATCTTTTGGTTTCTGACCCCTTGGGCACTTCCCAGAAGTTCACCCATCCTAAGATTGCTCCAAGGCAAGCTCGCTTAACTTTAAAGTTCCTACCGACTTCCATCAACAAGCCAAATCTAATTCTACGACTTACGACCCAACAACATCAACTTTTTCCGTAGTTTCTATCTGTAGGCTCTAACTTGACTTTTCACTACTGATTTAGCCCTTTTTATCCAATGACCATACTGCCCTTGGTCTTTATACTTAATGACATTTTTATCCCTAGCTTACATTCTTAGTATCTTCAAAGCCTTAGGACTAATTTGACCAGGGTTTCTTAAGTCCATTGACATCTCCTTTTTCTGTACTTTTATTTCTGGGCCTTGTCTTATCTTATAACTATCAGTTTGGCCTCTATGTCGGTTTACAAAAAAGGTTGGATATTACATATTGGGTCTTTGAGGGTTAGTATATGGTGCCTTAGGAACACAAGTTCCTTTTGGTACCTATTTATAGGTGCCTAAGGCTTTGTTTTTCTTGAAAAAGCAATTTCTTGTTCAATGACCTTTTCTATTACAGTAGCTGCTGAAATCAAAGGGTTCTGAGGAATGAACTAACTTTTGAAAATATTTCAGATAATTCTTGTTGCCATGCTTTTTCTTTCCTTTGTGTAAATCATTTTGAGGAGTGTATCCTATACCACTTCTATCATTCATGACTTTTTGATTTTCAAAATTACTTGAAGCATCTCACTGCCCTGAGTGAATTTTTGAAGAGCTTTGGATAACTTCTCATTTTCATTTTTCAAATCATTGCACTTTTAACAAACATTTGTGGCAACAGGAGTTTCAATTGGTTTTCAAGTTCTTTAACCCTTTTTCTCAGAAAAGATAATTCTTTAGCAAACTTAAGTAACTCAATACACATTTCATCATATTCCTGACGTAACTCATCATAACTAGGTTCAATAATTACCTCTTCGATGTCAGTTTATTCTTCTTGAGCCACAAGACAAAGATTGGCTTCTTCTTCTGCATAACTCTCTTCTTCTGCTGAACTATAACCCCAAATACCTGAGACATATACCTTCTTCTTTTTGAAGAACTTTGGCTTTTTCTTTTCCTTTTCTTTGTTCTGAACTGCTAGCTATGCCCAATCAGCTCTCATATGGCTTGGTTTATTGCATTCATAACATATAATTCTTCTTGATGTTCCTTTTTGTGGCCTTCAAGAGTTTTGATCCTTTCTGTACATTCGTCTAAATTTTCTCACAACCATTGCCAGTTCTTTATCTTCAACATCTTCTTCCCCATCCTCTGATCCAAGTTCCTTTTCTTTCTCCTTGATAGTATTGAGAGCTAGCCCCTTTTTCTTTTTCTCATCAATGTTTGACAATTCCTTCTTAAACTTTTGTTTGCTCTCATACTCAGCAAGGCTTCCAAAGAGGGCTGCAACTGAGGTCATTGATTCACCACAGGCTTCTTCTATGGTTGTGACCTTGGCTTCCCATTTACTGGACACAACATTTAAAATTTTTCTTACTTGAGAGCGTTGATCATATGTTTTGCCAAGAGCTGCCAACTTGTTGATAAAGTGTGTATGACGCATTTGGAATTTATAAATTGTTTCCTTATCTCTCATCCTGAGTAAATCGTACTCAGTTGTCAGCATGTTGACTATGCTCTCCTTCACTACTTCAGTACCTTCATATGCTATTTCCAATGCATCCCACATGTGTTTTGCTGAAGGCAAGGTACAGACTCTGAAGAAATCATCCTCATTCAATGCTTCCTAAAGCATCAAAATAGCCTTTCTATTTACCTGCATCTTTTTCTTATCTTCTTCTTCAAATTACGCTTTAGTTTTAGGATCTAGCTAGTCTTTATCCTTTTTTATTGGTATGATGTTTCCTATTTCAAAAAATCCCACAAATCCTTCAGTAGCTAAAATAAAGTTCTGGAATTTAATTTTCCAGAAAGAGAATTTCTGGCTGTTGAATGGAAGTGGTCTGGTGATTGATACTCCATCAGCCATAATGTGTTCGCCAAATCCTGTCATGGATCTTTTCCCTTGAAATTGTTAAGTTCTTTCAATAAGAGACCTGCCGGATACTAGATGTTGAAAAGGATTTGACCAAGAGGGGGTGAATTGGTCTAATATAAAAATCAAGCACTTTAAAATTCACAAAATTAAAAGAGCAAAGACACTGAGAGAAGAAGAAATATGAACACAAAGATTGTTCAGTCTCCTTGACCTATGTCAATCCTCAGATCACCCCTGAGAATTGCAAATCCACTATCAATAAATGAACAAAGCTCAACAAGCCTGTACAAGTTGGGAATTCTCTCCCCCTTTCACTTTTCACTAAAACATAGTCACACACTCTCTGTTCTTATCTCTCTTTCATCCCAATTTACTTAAGGTCCCATCCTTAAGTTTCTCACAAATTAACAAAGTATTTTTCCCACAGATATCTCTCTCAAAAGAGTAGATGGCTAATAATGAAGCTCAGAAAGAATGAATGAAGGAATACAGAGAATGAAGTAAATGTAGCTTTGAATGCCCAGTATTTCTCGTTATTCTTCCTTTCTGAATTAAATACTAGTCCTTTTATAGTTGAGAGACTCTTAAATGTCCGTTAGACTCCATTTAACAGCCGTTACTCTCACCATCGACCATTTGGCTTTTTCATCAATGGCATTAAATGCTACTGAGTTAAACGAGGTTGAATGTTGCAGAGGAAGGTTAAAGTCTTTGAGCCTCGGATTATGCCTGTGTTTCTTTCCTCATTTAATGTTTCAAGCTTCTGCATTTAAGATAGCAGTTAGAATTCAAAAATGTCATTATACAAATAAGGAAGGTAGGTGAGTAGTGTAGGTGAAGTGTGTCAGACAAAGATGTCAAAGAGAGACAGTGTTCAAGCATAAGACTTCAATTCTCAAGTGCTGCTTAGAATACTTCAAAGAAAAACTCAATGCTATGAGACAATACTCGAGAATTATCTAAAAGTATTTGAAAAAGAATCAAATACTCGAGTAATAAATCTTAGTGCTTGAGTACTGACAATGCTTCCTAGGAATACTCGAGTAATCTGAGCAATTGTTGGAAAATATAGGTTTTGACAATTCACATTACTCGACTGCTAAATCATTGTGCTCGAGTATCAGTAATGCTGTAAGTGAATGCTGGAGCATTATAATAGAGTATTGTGAATAGTGAAAAATTTCAGCTCGATGCTTGAGCATTGAAAGTTATTGCTCGAGTATTCACAGTGCTTGCGGTCAATAATTGCAGTGTTGGCTTCCAGTGATAAGGGTTGGGTCATAATACTCGAGTACTGGTAAACTATGCTCGAGCATTGGCTCTGCTGGAATCTTTTACTTGAAGTATCACTTAACAGCATTGATAGAAGCTCAATACTAGAGTACTGCATTTGCAGTGCTTGAGTATTAGCTATACTGTCAGCCAATGCTTGAAGTGTTGTCTGACAGTGTTGAAAAAAACTATCAACACTCGAGACTGAAACTTAATGCTCAAGCATTAGCACTACTTTCAGCCAATGCCTCGAGTGTTAACTGGAAGTGCTTTCAGAAACCTCAATGCTCGAGTACTGTAAACCTAGTGCTCGAGCATTGGCTCTGCTATCAGCCAATACTTGCAGCACTTCATTGCAGCATTGTTTGTAAGCCCTGTTTTAGCCTAATGCTCGAGTACTGACTTGCAATACTCGAGCATTGGCATTACTCTATGCCAATGCTTGAAGTGTTTACTCAGAGTATAGCTTAAAACTTATCTTTAAAACACAGTGCTCGAGTACTACATTCCAATACTCGAGTATTGACAACACTTCATGTCAATACTTGGAGTATTACCTGGGAGCACTAAAATTTCTTATGTTTAAAACTTGCAGTGCTGAGCATTGAATTCCATTACTCAAGTACTATCAATACTTTGACAAAGACACTCGAGTATTTTCATGAAACACTGAATCAATAGTTTAAAATTTGAGATTTAAAAATCATTCTGCAATCTGTTGGCACAATTTTGTTATCATCAAAACAAGATATCAACATTTAATTGTTATATGTTGCACTTTTATGAATTCACACTTTAATTGTTATATGTTTCACTTTTATAAATTTACAAAGTGTGTTAGAAAGTTTTGCTATTGTGATTTTCCAAAATCTCATTATTCCCCAACTAACCATGTTAGGTGCAAGCACAAGCAAGTGTACGGACAAAGTTAAAGATGCTTGAAGATGGCCAAATGTGATATTCTTGCTTTTGGATTTTATGTGATATGGTTGGAACTTTATTTGCAAGTTGATGTGGTTATGTAATCATAAACCTCTACTTGGTAAATAAGTGGATATATAACAATGCATGCATATATTCTAATATATTAAGAAAGTAACCATGAATTGCAGGAGATTTAGTTTTCACAAAAAGAGGTTTTGGTAAATTTTTAAGACATGCCAATTTTCAAGCAAAGGGTTCCAAAACCCTCAAATCTTCCCAGTTTTTTAGTGGTAAATGAAAAATAGCAAATGAACTCCTATGAGTTGAAACTTTCAAGTTAAATACTTAACATTCGAAGATTTAAAATGAGCCAAAATTTTCTAAATTTTGATATGTAGATAAAAAGTTATAGCTTTCCAAAGTTAAGGAATAAATCTGGAAAAAATGAAAAGTTACCAATAGAGCAGTACTACTTCATGGAATAAACTGTATCAATTGGGAAAGTTTTGGAACTAGTGAGTATGTTTTCCCGGTACATCATGCTACAAATGGAAATTGGAACCACTCAATTTTGATTTTTCTAGAATTAGTTATGATTTTTCAAATTTGGGTCAGAAATCTGGAAATTGACCAAATAAATAGTAACCCATTTTGGGAAATCTTCATCTTCTCCCTTGGTCAATTTGAGTTATCTAAGGCCCAAGTGTGGTTCAGTAGTGATATATTATGAAGCTTATAGGGAAAATAGGGAGCTTTTTTACATTTGGTGGTATCAGAGCAAGGTTATGGGCTTGGTTGAGTTTGTTAGTGCATTAGTTATACATTGTTCTCTAATATATGAAGTGCCTTCTGGATGGATTGGTTGCTTATTATGTTTGCATATGTTAAGTGCAAGCTGGTTATGACTTGTGCTTTTTACCTTATGAGTTATACTTGATTAAATGTTAAACTATATATATGTTCTGGAATGGATAAAGTAGTATAGTTAAGCATGAAATACCAAAGCACATAAGTACACAACCCTATCAGCATGGCACTGGGTGTTAGACATACAAACCCCACACTCCAGAAGTCAGTTTGTACTTAGAGCCCTTAGTGAATCAGTACAATCCTTGTGAGTACAACCCTAAACCAGTTAGTATCGTAGAGATGCCAGTACCTACAGAGGATTTTTTTTCTAAGAAAGAGACTAAGATATGATGCATGGCTGAAACAACTACTAGATGAGCCATTTATGATTGAGCCAGAGAGGCCAATCATACCAGTAGAAGAAGATACAGAAATAGGAAGAGAACCCTGAATATACCACATCTGGATCAAGATCTAATATGACAGTGTCACCTCGAGGTTTAACCGAGATGCAGAGGCAACTAAGAGAATCATTTGGTGAGAAGAAGCTAAGTTCCTAGTTCTGAAGAAAGAGGATAGAAGATTATTTAATGAATACTTAGCTAGGTATTTACATTATCTAGGTACTCAATCTACTTCCAGTGGTCCCACGAGGAGATGTGGAACACAAATAGACTGCTTAGGGAGTTGAAATCAGTATTGAAAGAGAGAATAGCCGCATGAGAATTACTACTTTCAACAATGCAGTTGAGGTCGGAAGGGTAACCAAAAGTAGCTAGAACTATTGTGCACTGGCTAAAGCTCGTATCAGACAAAGAAGTTAAGACTAAGTAGTTCATCTGCTACTATGAAAATAAAGAAACCACCTTTTCGGAGAATATTTAAGAGACAGTGAATTAGAGGAATAGTTTAATAGGGCCTGTCTAGTAAACCCTGTAGTGCATGTGACCTCAGACATGAGACAGAATGTATAAGCACGACAAGCCTAGATAGTTTTCCAGAAAGTGTAACCAGGTGACAGAGGGGTCTAGACCCTAGAGCTCGTAAGTTGCTAAGATGACACATGATATAAAAAGCATAATTAAATATGTTGTGCATACAATATTTAATATGGGTGCAAGCCATTCTTTTATTTCATGTGTTTGTGCCGGGCACCAATGAGTATGGTTGCACCATGATTAAGTTAAAATGCACGCACTTTCATGGTGATAAAGTATCAGTTTAAATGGGTTGTCTACCAATAGTGCTGTTGACTGTGAAAGATGAACTTGGGTATTATCTAGTAGAGGAACAACCCATATGCCGAGATTAAGCTGAATTTTACCTCTAAGACTGAAATAGAAAGAAAGATATTTAAGGAAGAGATTCTCTAATAGTATAGTAAAATTTGAGGTTATTATACATCCTAAGCTATCAGTGAGCTAGGATATGATTGTGTGCTGGCCAATGTACATGTTATCAGAGATAGAGTTCCATACATTAGAATCATCCAGAAGTTCAAAAGAGTTATAGAAGTAAAGAGGTAGGATATGTACAGTAATGAAATCTTGTCTAGTGTTCTTAATACCGGAGGTAAATAGAGAGGTAAATTATGAATAGTTAAAGTACAATTATGACATAAAAGTGTTGTTTGGGGCAATATTTAATTGTTACATGTTGTATAATATCCATCCTTTTTCTACAAATTGAAATTGAGGCCAAACTAATAGTTATGAGATGAATTAAAGCTCACAGATAGAAAGTACTGAAAAGAGGATGCAAATGGACCGAAAAGGTTAAAGTTAACCCGTTCCTAATGGTTTGATTTTATTTAAGAACTTCACAGTTAAGCGTGCTTGCCCTAGAGTAATGGAAGTATGGGTGACCCTTGGGAATGACCCAAATGTCATTAAACAAAAAGGTCATGGGCATAAAGGTCAAGGGCAATCTTGATACTTTTAAAGAATAGTAAAAGTAAGGTTATTTTGGTAATTAAGAGAACATGTAAGGGTATTTTGGTCATTAACGAAGTCAAAGTCAAAAATTCAAAGGTTGACTAAAATATTAGAAAAATTAATAGATGCTCAATTGATAGAGCGGAACTCACTGAATAACACCGTAGGTCCTAAATCTTTGAGTTTCAACTTAGATTTTTGTCTATAAAATTTTGAAGGATAGAAAGCCGAAATTAATTATTTGAGGCATTAGGAGACCTCAATCAGTTGAGTTCATAACATGGAAAAAAAATAAAGTGAATTTTATAGTATTTTATAAAATTATTACCCAAATTCAATAAAGGCGAATTCCCAGATCGGAGGGAAAAAGACCCGAAAACCCTAGAAATATAATTTTTTTCAAAAAATTAATTTCAAACAATCTGGAGGGCAAATTGAGGAATGAAATGGGCTAGAGCATTAGTAGAAATTATAGTAATTTTTAATGCCCTAAAGCTAAATTGCACGTCGGTAGTACGTTTTTCAGGGGGTTTTTGACAGGGTAAAATAACGTTGTTGAATTTGGAAGTTTTTCAAGGGTATTTCTGGCATAAATATTTCACCATATGAATAAGTAAAATGTGGAGATTAAAAGAAGAATAAAACATCACCAGAAAAGTAGAGAAATGTTTACCATTAAAAGTTGTAACCGGATGAAGTAACCAAATGGTAAATGATTTTTTTTTGACAACTTGAGCATCTTAAATAATTGGTAAATGATTTGGTTAGAGGAACTAAGTCCCTAACCGGATTTTTTCCATTAGTACAAACATTAAATATCACTTTATGAGAGCCAATAAGAAGCCACAAGGTGTTGGGTATGGTGGAAGAATACAAGCCCTTATATCTTGTTATTTTTGCAAGAAACAATCTCAATCGTCCACATAATTTCTCATGTGATTAAAGCCCATTATGGTCAGATTTTCCTTCATTCTCTAGCCATGTTTTCATGCAAGAACAGACCCAAGAGAGAGGAAAATCGTGGGGAAGGAAGAGGAAGCAAAGTGTAACACCTGTTATCTATCGCTCTTAGCTTCCATTATAATGATTTGGAACCAGTTAATAGCCTCAAGTAACTCAAATTGTCAAAAGAGACTAAATTCAAAACTTTCATTTTTAAGAAAGTTACTATTCATAGTTTTTCGGGCCAACTCTGAAAATTCATAACTAATTCTAGAAAAATTGAAACTGAGTGGTTCCAAATTCTATTTGAAGCTTGCAAATTCCTTTATGAGGGAAAAATACTAATTTGAACAGTAACGGATCCAACTTGTACATATTCATTTATGAAAATGTACTGTTCATATGGTAATTTTTCATTTTCCCAGGATTTTCTGTGATTTTTCGTCAATTTTGGACAGTCATAACTTTCTGTACAAAATTCTAATTCCATAGATCTTTGGCTCATTAGAAACCTTGCAATTCAATATATTTTTCCATAAAATTTCAAAACATTTGGAATCCATTTACTCTATTTCACGTTACGCCAAAGTTGAAGGTTTAGTCAACTTCTCACTTACCCAAACTTTCAACTTCTTAACTTCATACTTCAACTTAATGATTTCTAAACTTTTCTTAATCATAATAACCTATGTAATTAGGTACTCTTAAAGCATTCACTAATTATCATAAGTCCAGGATACATCAACAAGTTTCATTACAT
>JANTPZ010146822.1:0-36908 GCA_025593235.1 Vachellia pachyceras
CTCTCTTTCTCACTTTGCTCTCAAGAACCCTAGGTTATGGAGCTTGAAAAAGATGAGCCAAATCAGATTTTGGAACCATGGAAAGTGAAGAGGAGATCACAAGGAAGAGATTGGTATATAGCTTGAGGTGTATTGCTTGCTTACCTTTGATTTCTCTCAAGCTTTTCCTCCTCTTTGCTCCCTTGTTCATGGCGTGATTTCTCTTCTCTTGGGCTGCTGGTGCTGTTGTGAAAAATGGGGCTGATATGGAGAGGAATTTGCTGATTTATTAATTCCCTAGTTAATGGATAAATGGCTAGGATTACACTTTACAACTTAAACAACATCTAAGGGATGAGATGCTTCCACATATATGCCACTTGTCATGCTCTTATTGGCTCTCATAAAGGTGTAATCATGGCTGTAAAAATCTGCTAGCCATTTGGTTACTTCAACCAAACTGGATCCCATTCGGTTACTATTACGCGTTTTTATCGGTAAACTTAACTTTATTCTGGCAAATCTTTTTCTACTTTTCTGGAGATGTTTTCTTTTTCATTTAATCTCCATATTTTCATATTGAATATAACAAAATTATAATTCCAAAAATACCCCTTGATTACCTCAAATTTTACAGGATTATTTTATCCTGTCCAAAATCCCTGAAACGGAGCAATCGGAGAGCAAATTTCTTTTAGGGCCTTAAAAATACTATATTTTTCACTGATTCTCTAGCCCTTTTCCTTTTTCCAAAATGCCCTCTAGATTGTCCAAAATTAATTTTTGAAATAATTATATTTCAGGGATTTTCGGGCATTTTTCCCAATTTTTGGGAAAATCGTCTTAATCGTATACCGGGTAATAATTTTATTAAATACTATATAATTCACTGAATTTTTCTATGCCCTGAACTCAACTGATTAAGGTCTCTTGATACATCAAATAATTATTTTTGGCCATTAAATCTTCAAAATTATATAAATAAAATTATAGGCCAATTTCAGAAATCCATCGAATCTCTGTCGATTAGTGAGTTCTACTCTATCTTTTGGGCATCTGTGAATTTTGCTGATATTTTGGTAAACTGTTGACTTTTTGACTTTGTCAAATGACCAAAATGCCCTTCCATTTTCTCATATTTACCATTTTGCCCTTACTTTATCTAATTTTCCAAAATTCCAGTTTTGCCCTTACTTTTAATACTAAAAGACCTTTATGTCCTTGGTCTTTTATTAAATGACATATGGATCCCTTCCCAGAAGGTCACCCATCCTGGGATTACTCCAGGGCGAGCACACTTAACTTTGAATCCCTACCGACTTCCATGCACCAGACCAATTCTGATTCTGCGACTTCCGGCCTAACAGCATCAACTTTTGCTGCTCTTTCTATCTGTGGGCTCTGACTTGACTTCTGATTACTGGTTTGACCCTTTTTATCTAATCACCATATTACCTTGGTCTTTTTACTTAATGACGTTTATGTCCCTAGCTTACATTCTTAGTAATTTCAAAGCCTTGGGACTAAATTGACCAGGGTCTCTTTGATCCATTAACATCTTCTCTTTCTGTACTTTCATTTCTTGGCCTTGTCTTATCTCATATCTATCAATTTGGCTTCTATTCTTATTTACAGAAAATGGTGGATATTACACAGAAGATTCTTCATAGATAGTAATCACATTATATATAATTCAAAAGTTATCATGTGATGCTTGTTCTCAATATGTTGATGCCATGTTTTTTATGATAACAAAATGATTTCAGGAATTATGAGGATTAACTTATTGATATTTTAAAATCACTCAAGTTCTGTGTTTTAATTAACGAGTTTGTGTGAAAGTATTGGAAATACTCAAGTATTGAGAGGTAAAAACTCGAGTATTAAGTATTATTCATGTTTTAAAATGAATACTTTCAGACAACACTTGAGTTATTGAAGAAAAGTACTATGAACACTCAAGCAGTGTTTTTGAAAACTCGAGTAATGTGTTCCAAAATGCTTCTGTGATTCAGCACCTTAACTGAAAACTTGAGTTTTAGAATGAAGTGTTGACAAAACTCGAGTGATATTTTATCAACACTCGAGTATTGATGTTTAAAACATTTTAAAACTGAATACTTTCATAAAAATTTTGAGTATTGAAATCAAGTGTTGCCAATACTCGAATATTGATTTTGCAATACTCGAGTATCAAGCTTCTTTTTCATAACGGATGCAACACTTTGTGCTGAATACCTGAAGTTTTGAGTGAAAGTATTGCCAACACTCGAGTACTGATTTTACAATACTCGAGTATCGAGCTTCTTTTTCATAACGGGTGCAACACTTTGTACTGAATACCTGAAGTTTTGAGTGAAAGTATTGCCAACACTCGAGTATTGATTGGCAATACTCGAGTATCGAGTTCTTTTTCTTGACCTGCTCAACACTCTATGCTGAATACTTGAGTTTTGACTGAAAGTGTTGCCAACACTCGAGTATTGATTTAGCAATACTCGAGTATTGAGTTATTTTTCAAAGAAAGAGAAACACTCTGAGCAGAACACTTGAGTTTTCAATGGAAGTATTGTGAATACTCGAGTATTCAGTTTTTAACACTCGAGTATTAATCTTTCTTCTTCACTTAAACAAGAACTTGAAGCAGAACACTTGAGTTTTCAATGAAAGTGTTGTGAACACTCAAGTACAATGATTTTCAACACTCGAGTATCGAGCTTCATTCTTCAAAATTGCACAACACTTGAATATGAACACTTAGTTATAATGAAAGTACCACCAACATTCGAGTATTGATTTTTTAAACACTCGAGTATTATCTTACCAACGGCTATTTTCTCTCTTACAGCTTTTTACTTGCTCTCTACAGCTTTCCTTATTCATGCTAACAATGTTTGAATATCACCTACCTTCATAAATGCATAAACTCACTATCATTAAAAGAGAAAAAGCTGCCCACACCTCTTCACACTTATTGCAGGCAGATTACATGAAGTCGTTGTCGTCGCCAACAGTCTTGAGACACATTTAATGCAGCATTAATGGCGAAGACAAAGAGGTGGTTAACGAGAGTAACGGATATTAAACTCTATCTAACGGAAACTTCATTAATCTCATCTATAAAAAGGCTCTAGGCATTCATTTCAAATGGGACAAACATTCTTCCGAACATTCAAAGCCATTTATTACTTTGTCTTTCACTGTTGCAACTCATCTGCTGAACTTTAGTATTGCCTATCTACTCTTTTAGAGAGTTTCTTCAAGCAAAATCTTTTATCAACTTGTGAGATATTCAAGGTTGGGACCTTGAATTTATGGGAAGAAACTGTGTGAGAAAACAGAGGGAGTCAGGCTCTATTTTAGTGCATGTTGTAAGGGGGAGTGAAATTCTTCATTATAAAGGTTGTTGAGCCTGATTTGTTGATTAGTGGATTACAAAAGCTCAGAGGCTCTTTGAGGACTAGAGGTAGGTCAGAGGGACCAAAACAGGATAAATCTCCGTGTCTATCTTTCCTTTTCTCCCTCGATGACATTGCTCTTGCTTTGTGTTTTAAGTTTTAAATTATTAAAGTGACCAATTCACCCCCTCTTGGTCAAATCCTACACTAACTTTTGTTATCAGAGCAGGTTTCTTGTGGAAAGAACTTAACAGTTTCAAGAGAGATCCATGGCAGGATTTGACGAACATATTCTCACAGACGGAGCTTCCATCACCAGACCTCCCGCATTCAACAGTAAAAAAATTTCTTTTTGGAAAATAAAATTTCAAAATTTTATCTTAGCCACTAACATTGATCTATGGGATGTATTTGAACAAGGAAATTATGTACCCATGAAAGTTGAAGATGGGCTGACTCCAAAGACTCGTGCTGAATTTGATAGTGAGGATTTAAGAAGGGTGCTGAATTCTCACAGTCCTAATGCTTCAGGCAGCTTTAAATGAAGATGATTTCTTCAAAGTCTGCACTCTGCCTTCAGCAAAACATATGTGGGATGCACTGGAAATAGCATATGAAGGCACAGAAGCAGTGAAAGAAAGCAGGGTTAATATGCTAACCACTGAGTATGACTTACTCAGAATGAGAGAGGAAGAAACTATTGCAGAATTCCAAATGCATCACACTCATCTCATCAACAAATTGGCAGCCTTGGCAAAACATATGATCAACGGTCTCAGGTCAGAAAAATTTTAAATGTTTTGTCAAGCAAATGGGAAGCTAAGGTCACAGTAATAGAAGAATCTCGTGGAGAATCAATGACCTCGGTAGCAGCCTTATTTGGAAGTCTTACTGAGTATGAAAGCAAGCAAAAATTCAAAAAGGAGATATCCAACATAGAAGAAAAGAAAAAGAAGGGACTGGCTCTTAAAACTATTAAAGATAAAGAGAAAGAGTCAGAAACTGAAGAAGAAGAAGAAGAGGGTGATGTGGAAGATGAAGAACTTGATATGGTGGTCAGAAAATTCAAAAGAATGTATCGAAAGGATCAACGGTTTAAAAGGCCATTCCTTCAAGCAAAATAATCTGCTATGATTGCAATAAACCAGGCCATGTGAAAGCAGATTGCCCTTAGCTTACAACTCAGAACAAAGAAAAGGAGAAAGACAATAAGAAACCAAAATTCTTCAAGAAGAAAAAGGCATATGTTTTAGGCATTTGGGGGGATAGCTCAGATGAAGAAGAAAGTGAAGCCGAAGAGGAGGCCAACCTATGTCTAGTAGCCCAGGAAGAAGATTCATAAGTAGAAGAGGTAATCCTTGAACCCACCTACGATGAATTACGTTATGAATATAATGAAATGCATAACGAATTACTCAAGTTTGCAAAAGAATTATCTTTTCTAAGAAAGAGAGTTAAAGAACTTGAGAAAATCACTAAAAATCCTATTACTATTAATGCTTGTTCATAATGTAATACTTTGAAAAATAAAAATGAACGGTTATCTAAAACTCTTCAGAAATTTACTCAAGGCAGTGAAATGTTGCAAATCATCTTGAAAAATCAAAGAGTTACAAATGACAAAAGTGGTATAGGTTATAATCCTCAAAAGGATTTCAGAAAGGGAAAGAAAAAGATTGGAAACAAGAGTTATTTGAAGTATTTTCAAAAATTTGTGCATTCATCAGAACTATTTGCTTTCTGCATTTACTGTAACAGAAAAGGGCACAGAACTGTAAATTGCTATTTTAGAAGAACAAAGTTTTAGGCACGTATAAATGGGTTCCAAAAGGGACTTATGTTCCAAAGGCACCAGACACTAACCCAAGAGGACCCAACAAAACTTGGGTACCTGTAACCAATAAATGATTTTCTTGCAGGTATGTCTTAGAGTATCCAAATCAAGCAAATGGTATGTAGATAAGAGCAAGTTCATCAATTTAAAAATCAGGGAAGGAGGAAAAGTGAGTTTTGGAGGAAATCAATCTGGAAGAATAGCTAGAATTGGTGAAATTACTAATGCTAATGGAGCACCTGTCAGAGACGTATATCATGTGGAAGGACTGTGTCACAATCTTCTCAGTGTCAGTCAAAGTGCAGACAAAGATAATTGGGTGATTTTCAACTCTCAGAAATGTTTCATCATTAGCAAGAAGGATTTACCAATCAACAAAGATAAGTTGAATATCCAACTCAGAGCTGCAAGGGACGGTAATTGTTATACCATTGATTTGGAAAAGATTTTTTCAAACTCCTGCTTAATTAGTCAAGCTGATGAAACTCAACTGTGGCATAAACGATTGGTACATGTAAACGTGCATCAACTTGACAAATCAAGAATGATTTAGTTAAAGGGCTTCCGAAACTCAAATTCAAAAATGATTTAGTCTGTGATGCTTGTCAGTTGGGAAAACAAACCAAATCATCCTTCAAATCAAAAATAGAGCTTTCATCAAAAAGGCCTCTTGAACTACTTCACATGGATTTAATGGGTCCAGCGAGGGTAAAAAGCCTAGGAGGAAACCTCTATACACTTGTTATTGTTGATGACTACTCTAGATTCACTTGGACCATATTCTTGTCTTCAAAGAATGAAACAATCGAATTATTCATAGTTTTTGCCAAAAAGGTTCAAAATGAGAAAGGAATGCCTATTGTTTCCATTAGAACAGATCATGGAGGAGAATTTGAGAATGCAGACTTTGCTACCTTCTGTGAAAATGAAGGAATCAATCACAACTTCTCAGCAAAATGGAGTAGTAGAAAGGAAAAACAGGGTACTTGCTGATATGGGAGAGCTATGATGACAGAAAAGCAAGTTTCTCAAGTGTTTTGGGCAGATGCTCTAAGTACAGCCTGTTATATCTCCAATAAAGCATACATAAGACCTTCCCTGGGAAAAACACTGTATGAGCTATTCAAAGGAAGAAAACCAAATATGTCTTATCTTTATATCTTTGGCAGCAAATGCTTCATTCACAATAATGGTAAGGATAACCTTGGTAAGTTTGATCCTAAGTCAGATGAAAGGTTATTTCTTGGTTATTCAAACAGAAGCAAAGCTTATAGAGTTTTTAACAAACGTACTTGTGTGGTAGAGGAATCTGTGCATGTGGTGTTTGCTGAAACTAATCCTCAAACAAAATCTGTTGATGAAGAAATTATAATTTCAAAAGAGTTTGAGAAATTGAACAAAGAAAATTCATCTGATTGCCAGCCATCACAAGATTTTGAAAATGATCAATCAGATGAACTTCCAAAATCTCCTCAACCAAAAGCTTGGAAATACATTCGTAATCACCCCCTTGATCAAGTGATTGGAGAGGTAAATGAAGGTGTACAAACAAGAAAAATGTTTATTAATGAGGCTCAATTTTCTACTTTTATTTCAAATATAGAGCCTGAAAATGTTGAGGAAGCTTTGTATGACAATGATTGGATAATTGCCATGTAAGAAGAACTAAATCAATTTAAAAGAAACCAAGTTTGGGACTTGGTACCTAGGCCTAATGATCATCCAGTCATTGGTTCAAAATGGGTATTCAAGAACAAACTTGATGAGTCTGGAATCATTGTCAGAAACAAAGCAAGACTGGTTGCAAAAGGATATAATCAAGAAGAAGGCATTGATGATGAAGAAATATATGCTCCAGTTGCTAGACTAGAAGCTATATGTATCTTACTTGCCTTTGCTTGCATTATGGACTTTAAAATTTTTCAAATGGATGTAAAGAGTGCTTTCTTGAATGGTTTCATTATGGAACAAGTTTACGTAGAACAACCCCCTGGTTTTGAAGATATTTCTAAACCAAATCATGTTTATAACTCAAGAAGGCTCTTTACAGATTAAAACAAGCTCTTAGAGCTTGGTATGAAAGATTGAGTAATTTCTTAATCAAGAAAGATTTTGTTAGAGGAAAAGTTGATACAACTCTATTCATCAAACATTCAAAGTCAAATCTTTTAGTTGTACAAATTTATGTTGATGACATTATCTTTGGTTCTACTAACGATAGTCTTTGCCAAGAATTTGCTAAGATGATGCAGGGAGAATTTGAGATGTCCATGATGGGAGAATTGAATTTCTTCCTTGGATTACAAATTAAACAAAAGAAGGATGGCATCTTCATCAATCAGGCCAAATACCTCAAGGAGCTACTAAAGAAGTTTGGAATGGATCAATGCAAAAGTGATGATACTCCCATGAGTTCAAATATACTTCTTGATGCAGATGTGAATTGGAAAGATTATGACATCAAAAGATACAGTGGAATGATTGGGTCTTTGCTCTACCTCACAGCAAGCAGACCTGACATACAATTTAGCGTTGGAATGTGTGCTCGTTACCAAGCTGCCCCCAAGGAATCCCATGCTGAGAATGTCAAAAGAATTCTTAGATATTTAGCCGGTACCATTGACCTTGGATTATGGTATCCCAAAGGAAGAAATGAAGAATTAATTGCATATTCAGATTCTGATCATGCTGGATACAAGATTGACAGGAAAAGTACAAGTAGCCAGTGTCAATTTCTTAGAGAAGCATTAGTATCATGGTTCAGCAAAAAGCAATGAACCGTATCATTATCATCAACAGAAGCTGAATATATTGTTGCTGCAAGTTGCTGTGCTCAAGTATTATGGATGAAACAGCAGCTGCAGGATTTGGGAATGCTTTTCAAAGAAATTCCCATCTACTGTGACAATACAAGCACAATCAACCTCACAAAGAATCATGTACATCATTCCAGAACCAAACATATTGACATCAGGCACCACTTCATCAGAGATCATGTGCAAAACAAAGACATCAAGGTTGAATTCATTCCAACACATCTTCAAGTGGCTGACATTTTCACTAAACCTTTGGCCAGAGAACAATTCATGAATAACAGAAGAGAATTGGGAATGGTGAATCCTAATGAACTTTAAGCAAATGTTAATTTGCCATGTTTCGATGTTAGACCATACTAACTTAAGCTTTGGAGTGGTTTATTGAAGTTTTGCAGGTGTCAGGTTCAATACTTGAGCATAAAACTTGAGTGTTAGTGAAATAAATAAGAAGTGTTCAACTGATTTTCAATAAATACTCGAGTGTTTTGAGGTAAAAACTCGAGCGTTGATGAAAATTCTAATGAATTACTAGAGTTTCAGAATCGAGTAAATGTTTATGGAGCAACACTCGAGTTCAAGGATGCAATACTCAAGTGTTGGGCATCACTGGAAGTCGAATACCTGAGTATTGCATGGAAGTAAAGGTAATACTCGAGTTTTTCAATCTCAAAACTCGAGTTTGGTAAGTTATAATCCCAATACTCGAGTATTAAAAGGTTAATACTCGAATGTTGAAGAATTTTTATGATAGAGGACCTCGATACTCGAGTATTACATGCTAATACTTGAGTGTTAGTAGGCTTTAACCAAAAGGGGACCCCGATACTCGAGTTTTGGAAATTCAATACTCGAGTATTCGCAACTTAACACTCAATACTCAAGTGTTCTAAGTCAATACTCGAGTACTTGTCTGTCTGTTCATCTTCGTTTACGCAATACTCGAATACTGACAAAACAACACTCAAGTATTCGACCTATTTTCTCTCAACACTCAAGTTCTGAAGCACAAAACTCGAGTGTTGGCGCATCTGATCTTTAAAACCCCCTCTTTCATCAGTCACTTAAACCCTAACCCATTTCTGCCACTCGAGTTCTCTCCAATCCAACTTCCCAACTATTGCATCTTCTCTCAAATCAGTTACCTTTCCATTCAATCCCCTCTAACCGACAAAACCCCTCCATTAATCCAGAATAAAACCTTCATTTCACCGAAAATCACAGCATTTGTTGCTTTCATCCGTCGGCACCCATCTTCCAAAATCTGTCTCTCCTTGATTCCAAATCATCATGGCTCGTACCAGAAAGGCAAAATCATCAACTCCTGCTCCATCCCAATTAGTATCATCCAAAAAGGTGCGAATTGTGGATCCATCCGAGGAAGAAGAAGAGACGGTGAAAAAGGAAAGAAGGACAAAGGAAAGGCTCCGGTAGCATCTTCCTCAGTCCCAGAGCAATCATTTGTCCAGGCCTCAGACTCTGAAATAGAGAGCATCTCTCTGGGAAGCCTAATTTCAAGCATGAAGAAAAGAAGAAAAGGAAAGGATAGTGGTCCAGGGGAATCATCTAGAAGAGGATCCAAGAAAGAAACAAGGCTTGAACCTCCTCCAGGTTATGTTACTGACACCTTATACATTACTGAGCATGATGATTATGAGGTTAAGTACAAAAACCGTGCCTTATGTCCTGGAATTTTTGTTAATTTGGAAGATATAAAGGCCTTAGGAATTAATGTGACAGAATACCTGGATCACTATAAGAAGTTAATTGAAATCAACAAAGCTTTTTCCCTGGAAATGGTGAGGATTTTCTATAACAATATGAAGTTAAATTCTTTGAAAGATGATAAAGGAAAAATCACTCATCATTCCTTGGTAACAAGAATTAGAGGAGTAGAGATCAACATAACTGCTGATGATTTGAACAGTTATCTTAGCACCCTTTCTTTTGATGAAAAAATAAAAGATTTCTCAGAAAAGGAAATTTTTGAGTTATTAAGACTTGGGGATGAATATCCAGGGAATCTGTCTTTTGATCCCTCCTCTATGCCAGTGATACAGAGGACCATTCACTATATCTACTCTAGATGTTTAGTGAATAAGAGCAGGAACTATACTCAGTTCATGGGGATTATCATCTCTTAGCATCTATAATGGCCAAGGAAAAGAGGAATATTGGGCAGTTAGTTTTCAATGAGATGTGGAGATTCATATTCTCTAACTCCAAGAGGATGACCATGCCCTACCCATGCCTTATCTCTCACATACTAGATGTTCATCAGGTGTGGTACATTGTTGAGAAGTTTGAGCATCCTACAAAGTTTTCTGAGCATCATTTCCATAAGATGAACATTGATGTGGTGAAGGTTCAGTCTCTACCAGCAAAGAAGAAGATGAAGGCCACATCAGCCACATCCGGGGGACAGGATGAGGCTTAGTCATCTGCTCCACCACAGCCATCTTCTGCTCCATCATTTTCTCAGGCTGCTCTACATACATATATGGAGACAGAATTTAGGAGGATGACAGAGGCTTTTGTCACTACCATTCAGACTCAGACTTCATATTACCTAAGGAATGTTCTTCAGGCAGCTAATGATCACTTCTCAGGGAGGACATTAGATGTGGTTGTCACATCCTTATCCAAGGACCTGATTGTCTTTAAGGACATTTGCCTGGAAAAATTTGATGCCTTACAGAGCTTAGTGACTGGTCTACAAAGTTCTGTAGCAGGTTTGGATAGCATAATCTCATCCTTAAAGCAGTTCATCAGAGACTCCCAGGCTTCCACCTCTTCTCCTCCTCCTCCATCTCAGTCACATGAGGATCCTCCCACTGATGTTGTATTGGCCATGATTGATTTTTCATCTTCCATCCTGAACCCAAGAGCCTCAGCCCATACCTTCACCTCCACTAACTTCTGTGCCTCCCTCTTATGTAGCCACTGACTCTCAACCCACTCCTGGTCCTGACCCATCATCTGATCCTACACCTTCTCCTCCTTTCTCACCCCCTGTTTGATTGATGACTAAAAGGGGGAGAAAGAAAATCAGATGCATTCTGTACTTTTTTGTCGCTTTTAGATTATCATATCTCTATGTTCTTGACATTTTATGGATGATTATTGTTTATGGCTTAATATCATTATGAATTCATCATCTATTGCTTTATAATTCTACTTCATCATTCTTTTTCAAAAATTTTACAAGTACAGCTTCCATAATTCCTCATTCTGATTTTGAAAGTTTTTGTCATCATCAAAAAGGGGGAGAATGTTGATGCCATGTTTTGATGATAACAAAATGATTTCAAGAATTATAAAGATTAACTTATTGATGTTTTTAAAATCACTCAAGTTCTGTGTTTCAATTAACGAGTTTGTGTGAAAGTATTGGAAATACTCAAGTATTGAGAGGTAAAAACTCGAGTATTAAGTATTATTCATGTTTTAAAATAAATACTTTCAAACAACACTTGAGTTATTGAAGAAAGTACTATGAACACTCGAGCAGTGTTTATGAAAACTCGAGTAATGTGTTCCAAAATGCTTCTGTGATTCAGCACCTTAAGTGAAAACTTGAGTTTTAGAATGAAGTGTTCACAAAACTCGAGTGATGTTTTATCAACACTCAAGTATTGATGTTTAAAACGTTTTAAAACTGAATAAGTCAACATATATGAAAGATATGGTAAATGGGTACATTTATTCGACACATCAAGAAGATATGAATGATAAATACATTTCGGCATATAATTTGATGATAATGCATTTATGTGTTTAGATGCAAAGAAGATTCACTATATGGAAAATCATTGATGACATTCACATTGTCATCAGTGAGTGATATTGTCATCAGGGGGAGTAAATATAATGTTATCAGGGGAGTAAATATAATGTTATCAGGGGGAGTAAATATCATGCTGTACTCTTTTCCTTAACCAAGGTTTTGTCCCACAGGGTTTTCCTGGTAAGGTTTTTAACGACACAGCTTCAATATATATTGTGTACTCTTTTTCCTTCACTGGGTTTTTGTCCCACTGGGTTTTTCCTAGTAAGGTTTTAATGAGGCACAATATTTGTTCATGGACATCCAAGGGGGAGTGTTATAAACATTATATGTGGATGTCCACAAACTATTAGCCTTCCATATTCTATTCCTAATAACCTCTCTCATGAAAAGCTTTTAGATGTTTTTATGAGATGGTTACATATTGTATTGTATACTAATGGGAATTTATGTTTGTACTTATTGAATGTAACATTTAGTTGAGTTGAAAGCCTATATATATGGAAGCTATATACATATGATGAAGATGAATAGGAATTGTTCCTCTCCTCCTTACAATTTATCTCCTGTTTGTTCATCATCTCCAATTCCAAATCTCTTATTTTCATAACAATTATAATAATGAATGAAGCAGTGTTTTTTGCTTAAAAAAATACAATTCATGCATTCCAATGATCGTCAAAGTTTTCAATTTAAATCCTTATCTTACGGTTAAAACAACATAAAAATTATATATATATATATATATATAATACACAAAATTAATGCCTTCACATGGTCCCTGGTTACCGAAATCTTCTATTGTGCGACAACATCACATAGACAAGTTGGTACATAGTGTATCCTATATAATTAAAGATAATACTCTTGATTCGTCAGAAGTTTGAGGCACTTTAATTTACTGATGACTTGTTAATTAATCATCTTGGAACTTTTTATGGGCCTATTATAGTATTACAGTATTGTTCTTCTAACTTTACCACTAAACAATTAAATATGTTTAGAAACAGGAAAAAATTTAATTTACCCATATAAAATTATGAATTATATTTTGAGACAACTTGCAGTAACAAGAATAAATTACGTCGTCAGTTATAAAGCAATATGCATGTATCTTAAGAATATGTTATTAACACCTCACTTAGTGATTTATAAAAGCAAGCACTCAATTTTTTTTAAAAAAAATCTTCTTTGTAGTAAAGAGAAAACGTAGTATGATTTAGGGGTAAAATCATCCAGATTATTGATCATAGATTTTAAAATGCAATCTCCCTAAGGGGAAATCAAAATTAAAGTGTCATTAATTTCAATCTAATATAAGTTCTAGTTAATTTTTTGAAGAGATTAAGAAAACTAAATAAAATGATATATTTATCTTTTTTTTCATACTAATTTATTTGATTTAGAAATTGATTTATAATCTAATAAAACATATAAATATTTTTACGTATATAACTTAAAATAGTTTATTTAGTTTCATTAATCCTCTAAAAAAAAATCAATTACGACTTAAATCAAGTCCATAGTGTGTATATAAAATACTAACCAAAATTAATGCCTTTCTATGGTTTCTTGTTAAAGAAACATCGGAATTCTTGTCCTCGGCGACGTCAAGCAAAATGTCAAGAAAGTCCCTAACTTTCTCAACTCCATCTTCAGCGTCCTGTGGATTGGATGAAGCTTTTTGTTGCTTTCGTAACTCCTCGCGAGCGGCGATGATTCCTTCCAAGAAAGCATCGAATCTCTTGTGCAAGTCATTGGCTCTCTTTCTCAAGCCTAGAGCATCCAAGATGTTGCAGATTTTAATGAAGCCAGCGATGTTAAACTCATCGAAAATCTGTGTCACCTCCTGAGCCAGGTTCCGAGCCACCTCAGCCTCACTGTCACTGTCGGAGCCGCCGTAGGCGGTGGTATTGATGTTCAGCACGATCCTCTAAATGATGTTGCTGGAGAGCTTGATGAGTTCTTGAGTAAGGTTGATGCTCTCTCTGACCATGGATTTATCCACGAGGCCCTTAATGAACCGATAGATCTCGTCGGTCCGAACCTGAAGAAACTGCCTGATGGTTCGGGCTCCCAAGAGTTCTGTGCTACTCAGCTTCTTGATGAATCTCCAGTAAGTGTCGTAAGGAGCGAAAGCAAAAGCGGCATTGTCCTAGGTTACGAGGTTGATGGCAATGTTCATGGGATGAGAACAGTAAGCAAGCTCGTTGGTTTGGAGGAGCTCTTTTGCGAGTTCAAGAGTGTTGGCTACGACCAAGTTGGTGGAGCCGAGCCGAAGGTGCATGAGAGGCCCATATTTGGCTTGCAGCTCATGCAAGGCTTGATGAACCAAAGGCTTCAGCAGATAAAGGTAGCCAACTATGGGTAAAACCGGCGGGCTTGGTGGAAGGCGGCTCGCCGTGGCCGACTTGATTCTTCTCATGAAAAGAAGCCAAGCTGAGGCCATAAGAATCACCCCTAATAAGACAAGTTGAGACGCCATCTTTGGGCTTTCCCAGCTGCTTCAGAAAGAGAGTAGGTAATTAACTATGGCTAGATGAGCTTGCCTTTTGTGTAATGGCAAGCCTATGTATGTTTCTGTGCGTGTCTATACATATAGTTGCAGCGGGCTAGTTTGGGCTATGAATTATATAACCATGCTGGTCTTAGACCCTATGTTTGCTAACGAGGGAGAGCTAATCAGATACGAATCGTTCAGATTAGATATGGATATTCCAGATTTGATTTTTTTAAATAGTGATTTCTTAAATAAAAAATTAATTTTAAAAAAATAGTAGTTGTGATATTTTTTTACTTTTTATTCTACATCTATTGGTATAATTTTTTTAAAAAAAAATATAGAATTTTAAAAAATTAAATATGAATCACACAGATTAGATTTGAATGGTCTAGATATAATTAGCCCTCCCTATTAAGCATTTTGCTTAGCAGGGTAACCAAATTCCCTAGTCATACACTTGAAAGAACAATGGTAGCTACCAAGTTATTTGGATCGTCAATATAATACATCAATACATTTTATTTATGAAATCATCTCTAGTAACTATAATAAGTAACGTATATCTTAGAAACGACAGAAAAGTCTAAAATATATTTTTTTAAATGATTTAATTTGTATAGACAACTGATACAAAAAGTATTGAAAATAAATTTTAAAGAAATATTTAACAGTTGTTGAAGCTGGGTTTTTTTATAAATCCAGTTTTACTTAATGTGTTTTATTTTATATTGAAAATTTAGTTTTTATACAAAAAAATCCTTAACATCTTTACTCTTAACACTTTCCTTTCTTATGTCACTCTCCATCACTCTCATGTCATCAGCCTCATCCTCCTCATCTCTGAAAAGACTATTTTAACCAGTCTAAAAGACCCTTTTTTAATAATAATAAAACACATATTTATTATTGAAGGATTTCGGATGTACCTATAGATTGGTTGAGCAGATGCTTCCATAGATACCCACGCGTGTTGAGGATCACAAGGGTGGATCCAAAATGCAATACACAGCAAATTCACAGAGGAGAGGGAGGGAGCTTTCACAGAGGATGAGAGGAACTTTGTGCGAGAGGAGAGAACGTTCTATGCACACACACTTCACGTATGCTCATGGTCCTCAAATAAAGGGACTGAGGAAATAACTGTTCCCGCACATTTCTCTCCTCAACCTTCCCACGCAAATCTCAATTTAATAATTTCAAATTTATTCATTTAGGAATATTACAACTTTGTTCCCACATATTCTCTTATTTGCATTTTTACCCCAAAAACATATTTTGGGCCTAATCCAACAAGGGTGGATTAGCCCATATTCCAACATCTCCCACTCACACTTGGTGGATTAGGAATAGTGTGCCTCATCTTTCTCCCTTCTCCCTTTCATACTAGGTGCTTTGCCATGACTGCATGTGTATGACGTCTTTTAGATGTTTGTACTAGAAATCCATCTTATAGGACCAGCACAAGACAATCTTTCTTTGTGCAGCTTGAATTTTGTATTATGCCTCATATGTCCTAGATTTAACCAAAATACACCTTTACTTTGACGAATCTAATCCCTCCCAAGTCAACATAAGACTTAGATCGTCTTTCTTGTATGTGTGGTGTCCACACTTATGAAATCTCATAGTTGCTATCATAAGGGACATGTCACAGACACCAGCATAGTTGTATATTTATCAGGTAATATTCCTTTAGCCCATATATCATTTTGATATACATCAACCGCTTCCTAACATAGTACCTTATATCGCATCTATCATGATAGTAGGATGTACGTTAAGGTAGCAGTCATTGAAGTATACTTCCATGATAATGTCAAAGTCAAAGGACATAAGTAGAAATATCAATTTCTTGGGACTCACAGCAATGAAGCAGGGATCCATTCAGTTGCTTTCCTTTTGCGATTCTATAACACATATGGTATGAATCACATGCTACGGTGTTTCTCTTATACTATAAGAGCGTACGTCAATTTTGAAACATTATATTAACACCGTGTAAACTTTTAGTCTAGATGTTCCCAACATCTAAACCCAAATTCTTCCATGTCTCATATCTCATATGACGTCAGTATTGAAGAATTTTTTGTCTGGTAACAGGCATCATGGGAGCGGGTCCTCATGATTCGATCCATGTTTTATAGGTATATACATTGGATCTCATCTCGACATGCTACACAGTTGCCGAGGCTACATGATTTGTATTTCTTGTCTACCATATCAGCATTCCTGCTACCTTACTATGCCTTACTAGTAAATACAAGTGTCTCATCTTTGCATACTCCTCCTAAGTATCAAAGGCGGTAGCTCATGTGAGAGAGCCTACCTCACTTACCTGTACGACATACTAGACATTGTATACTTGTACATAGACACATAAATCAATGATGAATAATTGCATACTTTAATCATAAATTCAATACATAGTGTCTATAATTTTACATTTTACGCACACCAATAGCCCTTACATGTTTCTCAAACATTTCTTTGGCTATTGGTTTAGTCAGGAGATTTGCGACCATACTCTTGGTCGAACTGTGCTGTACATAAATCACTTTCTATGCTACATAATCTCTCACAAAATTATACTTAATATTAATGTGCTTTGTCTTGCTATGATATTTTAGGTCTTTCGTGTAGGCTATGGCTGCAGTGTTGTCATAATATATTAACATAGGATTTGTACTCTCATTCCCAAATCCAAGGTGTTCAATAAATCTTTTCAGCCATATAGCCTCTTGCACTACCGTAGTGCAAGCCACAAACTCAGCTTCCATTGAATACAGGGTTATGCACATCTGCTTCTTGCTACTACAACTTATGGCACCATGATTTAGCAAGAAGGTATAACCTGAAGTTGACCTTCGTTCAACTTCATCTCCGCCTACATCAGCGTCGGAGAATTCAAGAAGCCGCAATTCGCTTCCTTAATAAGTTAGTGCATGATTCATTGTGCCCTTTAAGTAATGCAAAATCCTTTTCACAGATTTTAATGCTATTCGTCAGGATTTGACTAGAAACTACTTACCATCCAACTGCGAAACAAATATATGGTCTTGTACACATCATTGCATACATTAGACTTCCAACGGCACTAGCATAAGGAACTCTTTCCATTTCTTCTTAGCTGATTCAGTCTTGGGACACATTTCAAGATTCAGGCTAACTCCAGTAGCTACCGGGGTGTCTAAGGGATTGTAGTCACTCATGTTGAAACGCTCGAGAATTTTCTTAATGTAATTCTCCTGTGAAAGAGATAGAACTCTTTTTTGAATGATCCCTTTGGATTTTAACTCCAAGTATGTACTTTGCTTCTACCATGTTTTTCATCTCAAAGTTCAATGACATCTATTCTTTAACAGCTAAGATCGAAGTTAGGCTATTTTCGGCCAGCAATATGTCATCTACATATAATGACAACATCAAAAGGTTATCATCAAACCACTTGATGTAGACGCAGTGGTCTTCTTCAATCATCTTAAAATCATATGAGGTTATTGCCTTGTGAAACCTTAAATACCACTGTCTGGATGAGTGTTTCAATCCATAAATGGACCTTCTGAGCTTACAAACTTTGCTCTCTGAACCTTTCCTTACGAAACCTATCGGTTGTTCCATATAGATTTGTTCATCCAGGTTTCCATTTAGAAATGCAGTTTTCACATCCATTTGATGTAACTCCAGATCTAAACTGTTTACTATTGCCAGAATTAGCCTTATTGAATTTAAGAGTACAACAGGCGAGAAGGTGTCCTCGTAATTGATTCCTTCTTGTTGTGTGTACCCCTTCGCTTCCAGACGTGCCTTATACTTGTCAATTGATCCATCCGCTTTTCTTTTTATTTTGAGAACCCACTTGTTCCCAATGGCCTTTCGACCTTTTGGTAGATCAAAGTGTTCCCATACTTGATTCTTTCTCATTGAATCAATCTCTTCTTCCATTACCTTTTTCCATTCATTCTTAGTAGGGCATGACAAGGCTTTATGTACAGAACGTGGCTCATCATCTTCATCCGGAGTACCATGAGTGGTCCCCCCTCAATTGGGAAGCGCCTCTTTGGTACATTTCCCTTGCCACTCTTTCTTGTAGAGACCCCTTTGTCTCTATCATTTCTCTTGTCTCGGTCTCGGTAAAGACCTTTCTGAGCCTTCTGATCTCCCACTCATATTGATATATTGAGACGACTGGGGATCATTAGATCGATCTGCACTACCTTGTTCTTCTCTCTCATAAAGAGATACTATTCGATCTATTTCTCTTTACCAGGAAATTCATTTTCCAAAAATACAGTATCCCTTGATTCAGTTTCAGTCACTGTTCCATCTTCGTCTTCCCCAATGAAAACGTATCCTTTGAATTCTTTTGAATATCTTATAAAGATACATTTCTTTCCTCTTTGACCCAATTTCCCATGCCTGTGGGAATCGTTGTGAACGTATGTAGCTGACCCCTAGGGTCTTAAGATATTTAAATCGGGCTTGCGTTTCGTCCACAATTCATAGGGTGTGGAACTGACTGCTTTTGAGGGTACACGATTAAGTATAAAGGCCGTTGTTAATAAAGCATCACCCCAATATGAGATAGGTAAGCTTGCTTGAGCCATCATCGACCTAACCATGTCTAGAAGAGTCATATTTCTTCTTTCAGACACTCCATTTTGTTGCTGAGTACCAGGGATAGTTAGTTGCCTAATTATCCCTTTTTCCTCACAGAGCTCTTTGAACTAATCGAATAATAATTCATGACCTCGGTCAGTACGCAATGCTTTAATTTTGCGTTCCATTTGATTCTCTATCTCATTCATGTACTGTCTAAAACTATCTAGTGCTTTAGACTTATGTGAGATCAAATAGACATGACCATATCGTGAAAAATCATTAGTAAAGGTAATGAAGTACCAATCTCCGTGCCTTGTCCTCACACTCATGGGACCACATATATTAGAATGGACCAAATCTAATGGATTTTCAGCTCTAGTTCCTAGATCGAAAGGTTTTCTAGTTGCCTTACCAGTTAAACAATTTTCACATAAGGCAATCTCCATTTTGGACTTCACCTAGCAAACCATCGTTTGCTAGTTGAATCATTCGACTCTAACTTAAGTGCCATAGTCTAGCATGCCAGATATTCATATCAGCTATTACATTGGAGGAACTAATAAAATAGTCATGCAAGTTGAAATCACCAATAACATTCATAACAAAGAACTTCCCTGAAAGGAAAGTTAGACTATAAAAGGTCTCTTTATTAAAGATGTCAGCAACTTTTCCATGAAAGTTCACATCAAACCCATAATTCAACAGACACAGTACATAAACTAAATTCCGTCGGATGTCCGGTGTATGAAGCACATCATGTAAGATCATGGTCTTTCCACCACGCATAGCTAATCTGCAAGTGCCTATGCCTTTGACCTCTATCTTTGCATTATTGCCAACATAAAGCCATTTGCCTTGATGTGGCAACTGACGGTAATCCACGAAGAATCCCCGATTGTTCGTTATATGGTCTGTTGAACCTGAGTCTTTCCCGATCATTTCGCTTAGGGGAGTCCCTCGCGAAGTGACCGAACTTCTGGTAGGCATAGCATTTGACCTTATTCCGTCCAACTTTTCTTTCTGCCCCTTTTTGAATCTAGGGACATCCTTCCTGCCTTTTCCACAAAATTTCTTACCCTTCTTAAAATCAGGCTTGGTATTAGAAAGGCCTATATCCTCGGTGTAATAGGCATGCCCAGAAGTCTTATATGCCTCCAGGCGTTCATTCTCAAGCTCAAGGTGCTTCACAACATCATTAGAAGTGATGATGTCATCATTTTGGGTTAAGTTCACTTTTCACTTGCTGCTCATCAGTGAGAGTGTGTTTAGCTTCCTGGAGCTCTCTAATCATGTTTGACATATTTCGGAGATGCTGCTTCATGTGTGTAATACCCCGAAGTCTATACGTGTCAAACTTGATTGTCAGCCTCTAAGTTTAGTGGTCGAAGTTCCACCAAACTTATCTTTAATTTGAGAGCCACCCACATGGCATATGCAGTTGGATGCTTTTCATACTGGCAGGTTAGGTCATTCTTCATTGTGCTCAACAAAGGTGACCCTTGCAATACTGTTCTTTTCTCATGCCTGGTATAACTCCAGGTTCTTTCTGTGCTGGGCTGTAGTCCCAGCTCCAGGTTACACCAAAAACGGTGGTCAGTGGCTCAAAGGCCTCCTGTTCCTCCAATATATGATGCACCTTACGGTGCCATATATCCCATTTGTCACCATTCAACCTGTCCCCTTCACTCAACTCGGCAATTATGCTTTTTATTACCATATTCTAGTCTGAGGTGACAGGGTATTTTATCAACAAATGTTTTCTTATATAGTTGAGTTTGTAGCGATTATGTAGCACATCACAGTATACAATGTCTTATACTTATATTACTCATTACAAGAAGATAATTTGATCACTAGATTTGTGATAAGGAGAATACGTTTGTACCTCCCATCACACAAACACTAGTAACTACATTATTTTCTTTCAAGAATTTTATATAAGTAATTCTTGAATCGTCAATTTTTAGAAGTCTCGTTTTCTAAAAGCTCCTACTTATCAAAGGTATAACAAGGTGACATACATGTGAATAATAATAGCGATTTTACAACAATTCACATAAACTAAACATGTCACATTTTACAATGCATTTAGTCACAACCATACATCAAATCATGTTCAAAACACATTAACAAAATATAGAGGTAAACACATAAATCTAAAGCACAATACTCTTTAGATATTTCCAATACAATTATCGACTATTATTTCCTCAGTCTTTTAAAGTATTGGTTTTTGTTCAGCATAAATCTCATTGTTCTCTTTATTGAGTCAACCCACATGGTTATTAAGAAGGTTAAAGTGAATGCGCCCGCAGCTCTGACTGCTTCACGGTACTTTATCATGACATTCACATAGAATTCTGTAATTTAATTATTAGTTATGCTTTTACATAGTTCGTAATGAAGCCATAGACGATTTTTATGTTTTTAATTGTGGCCGTTCTCATTGCATTATGTTCAGCTATTCATATCAACTCTCTTGGGAGGAAAAGGGCGGTCGACCTCCTCATCACAATCTTAAGATTTTCAATTTAAATAAGAACGAGGACTTAGGGCTGGGGTCAAAGTGGACCTCCTGAGGTTCCACTTGACCTTCCTCAAGGTTCTGATCAGATCCTCCTCGGGTCTTTCTACAATTCCCCATTAGAATCTTCCTCAGGATCCTCTTAAAGGTCCTTTTTAAATGGTTCCTTCTCAAAATCCTCTTAAAATTCTTGCTCAGAACCTTCATTAGGAATATATTCATCCACATATTCGATTAATATTGATCTATATAATAGTGTTTTAGTGCCATTTGAGATTTCTTGTTCTATCTTTTTTCCAAAAAAATGAATTTGGAAATATTTTTACAAAAATTTCAAGAAATCCTCAACTAAACACTGATTTATTTCAAAAATAGATCCTGAATCACCATTAAAATAGGCAAATAGCATATCAAAATGAAGATCTTGAATTTTAGAATTTTTAGAAATAGACCACGTCTCATTTGGAGGTCAAACGCTCCTGCACGCGCCCCGGGAAGTTTAAATCCTGAAAATAGGTCAGAGCCCACTCTCGGGACGACAGTTGCCGCCTTGGAGCCACCGGAACGCGTCACGCACCGTCTTCTCAGACTTCACGCGTCGCTAGGTGTTGGATGGTATAGTCCAAGTGTCTAACAGACCTGCCACGTGTCCTCTTCCAATAGTCGTGGGTTCGACTCCACGTAGGGCGCTCAGCCGTTTGTTTTGGTTTTTTTTAATTCTTTTTTAACTTTTATGTGTTGGGCCTTCTTTGGCCCAATAATTTTTTTTTATTTTTTGGTTTGGGCCTCTCTGGGCCAGCCCGTAGCCAAAAAGTTTTATTTATTATTTTTTTCGTTGGGCTCCCACCTTTGGCCCAATGTTCAGGTTTTTTTGCTGGGTCCAAAACTCACCATTTTGGATCTTCCTTTCAACGGGTCAGGTTAACCTACCCGACCAATTCATGCGTCGACCCAGTTCTTTGCCACAAGACACTGTTCATCGTCTTCCTCAGCATTTTTCCGGCGGTTACTGTTCATTCGATGGGTTGATGCGTTTTTCGGCCATATCTTCGCCGTTCGACGTCCGTTTTTCGCGTTCTAGGTGTCTATTTCTTCATTTCGACGAGATCTACACAGTGGGAGCACTTTTGGAGCCTAATTCTTTCTATTTTTCTAGAAAAGCGTGATGGAATTTGTAACTCGCTTTTTTTTGTAACTCCGTTGTCCGGTATCTGTTTTTCGCGTTCTTGGTCTCCATGTTCTCGTCTTGAAGAGATCTACACTATAGATATATTTTCTAAGCCAAAGGACATCGTATTCCGAGAACCCAGATGTGGATCTCCATTATTGGCTTCGTATTTTTGTTTCGTTTTTCGTTTTCATTGTTTCGGTTTAGAGGCGTATAATTTCAGACCACATATACACATAAATCATAGTCATGCTCGAATTTTGAACCGAAAAACGAAATGGCATGCTATACAGGAAAGCAAGAAATATACATACACGTTACATCTCAATGAACATGCTTGCGGAAATTCATGAACAGTGAGGGAATTACTACAGAACATGTATGATAAGCAAGAGATCATAGTAATGGACATACTTTAATCATATACTCAAATTTTCATGATTAAACTAGTAAAAATTCATATCTGTGCGGAAGAGAAATGCCTCAGGAACTTAAAAGCTCTTATACCACTGAAGGATTTTGAGCGTATTTGTAGATTGGTTGAGTAGATGCTTCCACAGATACCCACGCATGTTGAGGATCACAAGGGTGGATCCAAAACGCAATACACAACAAATGCATAGAGGAGAGGGAGGGAGCTTTCACAGAGGATGAGAGAAACTTTGTGCGAGAGGAGAGAGCGTTATATGCACACACACTTCACGTATGCTCATGGTCCTCAAATAAAGGGACTGAGGAAATAACCGTTCCCGCACATTTCTCTCCTCAATCGTTCCCACGCAAATCTCAATTTAATAATTTCAAATTTATTCATTTGGGAATATTACAACTTTGTTCCCACATATTCTCTTATTTGCGTTTTTACCCCAAAAACATATTTTGAGCCTAATCCAACAAGGGTGGATTAGCCCATATTCTAACAATTATAAATAACTAACTTCTAATTTAATTATTTTTAATTTCTTTACATTAGTAATAAGCTACGTCATTTAGTCTCCACTAAGTAAAATGTAAACATAATAAAAAGGGAAATTGAAATATTGTTGCTTTTATAAAAAATTTAAATTTAAGTCTAATGTGTTCAAAATTTAAAGTCTACTATTTAGCTTTGGTAGAATATTAGAGGCTGAAATTTTTCTAGAACTAGAATATGTTTTATACAAAATTAAAATTCCCCCAAGCTCTCAGCTATCTGTCAACAAGTGGCATTCTCTTTATGGAACAATATTATTTTGGCTTAAAGGGAGCTCTTCAAGACAAGATTGGACCCTTCCAATTTAACCTATGGTCGTGAAATACATTTTGGCCATTAAAGCCATTTTTACCTCTCATATACTCTTGTCATTAAAAATAAAAGGTGAAAAGTTATCTAGATGTCTTGTTTTTTATATACGGTGAAGCTTGGACTTATATATATATATATATATATATATATTAATGTGTGTGTTTGGGAATCCGTTCGAAAAAAGGAGTTTATAAATTCTGATAAGAATTTACGGAATTCAGGAAGAATTTACGGAATTCAAAATGCTTTTTATTAATTTTGATATGCCTTTTACGAATTTCAAGATTTTTTTATCTTGACCGTTGGAGGAAAAATTTCCCAAACATGCACATAATATTGTTAGATGTGTTTTTTTTACCAATTTTTACATCTGATTAATTATATGTCCCTCATCTTTTTTTTTTACTCATTGATCCCTCTCAGATTCCTCCCGTTCAACCTCTCCATGAAAAAGGTTGTTTCAGAGAAATAAGTTACATCTTATACATATTTATTATCTTTAATCAATTTTAACAACTTTTGCGTCACATATTAGAAATTTTAACAACTTTAATCAATTTTAACAACTTTTTGAGTCACATCTTTTATCATTGATTTTAAACATGGGGAGCATTATATCTCTCACATAGTAGAAATAAATAATAATAGTACATTAATTCGTACCATATTGTCCGGTGACAAAGCGACATGGATTGGTTGGCGTATATATGATTAGCGTTATTGAATGGTGCA
The DNA here is from genome assembly GCA_025593235.1 of Vachellia pachyceras. Taxonomy (NCBI): domain Eukaryota; kingdom Viridiplantae; phylum Streptophyta; class Magnoliopsida; order Fabales; family Fabaceae; genus Vachellia; species Vachellia pachyceras. The sequence goes on from JANTPZ010146822.1 coordinate 24,623, forward strand.
TGCGTTGATATGTCGTTAATGATAGTTAAATATGCTATATAATCTTTAGGCTTTATAAATATAACTGTACCTGCCTTCTACAGGTTTAAACTATTTGTTGGCAAAAAAAAAGGTTTAAACTATTTGAATTATTTTTTTTATTCTAAATATAAAAGTTAGTGACACGGTTAAATATAGAAGTTACTTGATGATTTATTTTAATCATAAATGCTCGACTCTAATCTACTTTATTTCTAAAATTTATAATTTTTTAAAACCATACTTATTGATTGTACATAACAAAAAAATTTCGATCTATCAAAATGGTGGTTTCAATGTAGAAGATTTAAAATGGTGTCTTATTAAGGAAACAACCACGCATTCTTTTATAAATAATTAGTTTAACTAAACTAATTATTTAGTAAATACAAATTAGTATCTAGAGAGTTTTATAATTTTATGTTTTTATTGTCAGTGCTAAATAGAAACAAGTCTTTAAAACTAATGCTATATGTGACATTTATAGCTGACCACTAAGAATTTGTAGCGTGTTGATTAAAGTCGTACGGCGGACCATGGGTGGCGGTTGAGTATGAATGACGGCTACAAAATTATGTGGATCTTTATGGTATGATAACCGTGTGAATCTTTGAAACATTTTGTTTATTAATAATCTCATCAGTTACTCTTGAGACCCCTTATGATATTTTTGTGAATCTTTGGAACATTTTGTTCATTATCATGAATTACAAAATTAAATTGTGCCGAAATTAAATTCAAATTGATTATTTAATTATGACGAAATGAAATTTAATTACAAAATGGTGGTTATTATTAATAAATAATTAATTTAAACTAAATGTTGTACAATACAATGAGACGACAGAAATATAAACAAGGAAAAAGATAAAGCATTAATATATTAAAAATATTATTATTAAATTAATTAATGAAAAATGGCATCATTAAATACATGATAAGAAGATAAATAAATATAAGGAAAAAAATAAAATCTGGACTATGGTGTGGAAAGCTTCAAGAGACCAGTTACGGCTTGTGAGCATGAAGTGGCAGAGCTGCCATGGGCAGAACTCGCCGCAGTGCCGCTGGAGCAAATTCATCTGTTTAGCAACACCGACAGACTTCGTGGTGTCTAAACCTCAACTCGGACCGGATTGTCGGCCAAGTCGCTGGTTTCCGGTTTGACTCGGCCGGTTCCAAGTTCCCATACATTGATTATTATGATAGGGGTAATTGAATGAGAGGGAATGAGAATGAGGCGGGCCAATAATTAATGCATGTGCAAGCACATGCAGTGCCAACCCGGTAGACAGATGAAAAGATGGGTGCGCGTGCATTTTCTTCCGCTGTACTTGAATTATTTGGTGTTACCATACTTGATAAAGTGTGTGTTTGGGAATTCCGTTAGGAGAACGATCATAGATTCTGAGGTAAATATGTGAGAGGAGTTTTGTTTCGACTTGCGCAAAAATGACTTTTGGGAAGGCCAAATAAGCCCAAAGGGTAAATCGTCATCTCTTTCATAAAAGAAGTTTTTAAAATCAGTAGGATGAAATTGTTTGACCTCATAGGTGATGTGTTCATTGCTATCGCCCATATCATAAAGATCTCTAAGTTTAAGATAAACAACCATACTCCAATTTTTATGTTTTTTGTCCGCTACATAATAAACTTGTGACTCTAAAGCTAGATTGTACAGCTCATCATCTTCAAATTCATTTGTGTGAAAGAGCCTTGAGAAATTCATGGATGTGATTCCCAGCTCATTGATAGTGATTCTATGAGGAGTTGCTGTATTTGCGCAGAAATACTTGAATAACATGACAGTGAATTGTGACACTTCTTATTTTATCTCTTTAACTTCATATTATATCATTATTGAACCACTCTAGAGCCTTAGATAACTCAAATTGATCAAAGAAGTGAAATGAAAATTTTCAACTCGAGTTACTATTCATTTGGTCAATTTTTTCAGATTTCTGGTCCACCTTTGAAAATTCATAACTAATTTTAAAAAATAAAATTGAGTGGTTCCAATTTCTATATTAATCTTATAACCTTATCTATAAGGGAAAAATACTAATTTATCTAAAACCTTACCCAACCGGTACAGTTTATTCTGTGAAAATATTGGTCATTTTTCCATTTTCCAGATTTTTCCTTCAACTTTGGAAAATCATAACTTTTATCTACATATCCAAATTCAGTAAACTTTGACTCTTTTTAAAGCTTGGAATGTGTAGTACTTAACTGAAAAATTTCATATCATTTGGACTTCATTTGCTATTTTTCCTCACTATTCAATAATTGGGCAGTTTTAAGGATCTTGGAACCCCCTTTTCTCAAAACTTTTCTCTTCTTAAAAATTTGTAAAACCCCCTTTTTGCCATATTCACTCACCTCCTATGATTTCACATGCATTCATATATATATATATATTCACATCATCATATAGAGGTTTAAGGGTTTACATATATCCAAAGCTCATGAACATATACATAACACATCAACATATAATCTTGGCAAGGAAAGTGTAATAAAATGCTTAATCTACTCTTCTTGCACTTTGCCTTTACCTTCACTTGAGCTTGGACCTAAAATAGTTAGTTGGAAAGAATGGGATTTCATTCAAATCCCAGTAGCAAAACACACTAACATAATATAAATGCATGATAATTCTTTGTAAATGAGTGTGTGATTAAAAGAGTATGAAATGTGCAAACTAGAAAATGATATGCATATGGCCATAGCAATCAAGAGCACATATTCAAACACTCATCATAACAAATTTTCAACATCAAGTCATGCATACATTTCAAAACATTTTCATTATAATTTTTCTTGAAGATAGGAGTTTTGTTACCTTAATCTCTTAACTTTCCATGAACTTGAGAGCTTTCTTTTTCTTCCTTCCAAGATGGCTCTTTGATGGTTTAGTTTTCTATACATAATACAACACCATAACCATCAATCTTAAGCTATCATGAAGCCATGAAAACTCAACAACTCTCCTCTTGCACTTTTACAAACCATATACTTGTAAACTTACTCAAATGATTTCTAATGCTTCCCAAAAAATTTTCTCACTTCCACCCTACACAATTTTTCATTATAAAGCTAATGGAAGCATCAAAATCATGAAAATCACACTCATATTATTTTATGATTTGGCCGAAAAATAGAACAAGGAGGAAATTTGTGATTTTTCCATCATGTATAACAACATATTCTTGACCTCAAAACACTTCTCATGTATTATTTAACTCAAAATCAACTTTTCCTATTCAAGTATAAAATTGGACAGCACCTCCCCTTATTTTTTATGCTTCCAAAAATTTATACAAGCATCAAACAACCACAATATATACATTAATCTACTCCTTATCATGCAATGAGTGATTTGCAACCAACTATTTCCTCTAAAGCCCTCTCTTTCTCATTTTCACCATCAAGAACCCTAACTTTCAATCTTGAAAAAGAGAGGTTTAATCAAGAAACTAATCCGATAGAAGTGTAGAGGATGTTGTAAGGATCAATAATATATATAGGTTTGGATGGTATAACTTCTTACCTTGAGTTTTCTTGAAGCTCTTCTCTTCTTCTCAAGCTTTGAAATGGTGTCTTCTTCTTCCTCTTTCTTGGCTGAAAATTTCATCTTCAAATGGAGGAAGAAGAGGAGAGTTTTTGTTACATAAAACTCTTCATAAAATAATGGATGGCTAGGATTTAATCTTGCAACCAAAGTCAAGATCCAAGGGCTCACATTCCACCACCACTTTACCCACTTGCTTCCTTCTCATTGGTCCTCATAAAGTGGTCATTAATGAATGTAACTAGTTTCTAGAAACTTGGTTACACAAACCAAATGGTTGCCATTCGGTTACTTGATCCGGTTACAACTTATACAGGTAAAAATAACCTTATTCCAGTAACTTTTTCTACTTTTCTTGAGACCTTTATAATTTTCTTTTAATCTCCAAAAATCACGTACTCATATGAAAATTTTTAACCCAAAAATACCCTTGGAAATTCTTAAATCTCTACAGGGTTACTTTACCCTGTCGAAATACCGAAAAACGGTCTACAGACAAGCAATTGGGTTTTATGGCATTAAAAATTTCGAGAATTTACACTGATACTCTAACCTTTTTCCTTTCCTCAAAATACTTCCTGGAATGTCTACAATTAATTTCTAAAGAAAATCCAATTTTTTAGGTTTTTCGGATCCTTTTCCTTTGGATCCGCAAAATCGCCTTTACTGTATTAAGAGTAATAGTTTTATAATATTCTAGTAATTTATATTATTTTTTGTACTTTAAACTCAGATATTTGAGGCATCCTGATACCTCAAATAATTATTTTTCTTTAACTGATCTTTAAAATTTTCTAAGTGAAAATATAGACCGAATTTGGAAAACTAACTTCTGTCATTTTGATCAATGGATTTTTCTCTATCTTTTAGGCATATGCTAATTTTTCTAATATGTTGTTCTAAAACCTTTGACTTCGAATTTTGGTCAAATGACCAAAATGCCCTTGCATTTCCTTTTATTTACTAGAATGCCCTTACTTTTCTTTCAAAATTCCAATCTTACCCTTATAATTCTACTTTCATGGGAAAATTACATTGAGGTCCCAACTAAGCTATTTAACCACAAAAAGGTCCTAAAACATTCTAATAATTATTCTTAAGTCCCATGGGACCTTTCTGTAATATATTTCAATTGTACAATGACTCAAATGCCCTTAAGCCAAGAGAGAGTACAAACTGCGCAGAGCTTGAAGGTTTCTTTCCCACGACCCTCACCCTCTCAACTCTCATCCAGCATGCGACATCTGTGTGTGTTATTGGCGAAACTCATCTCTCCTAGGCCGTTCTCTATTCAACTCAGCTTCCCTCCTTCAGTCCATCTCTTGGATATGTGTTATTTTTCTTAAGTTCATCATGATTTATCTCACTGTCTTGATGAGAATCGGGGTTTCAATCACCTACATTATGTTGCTTTTTTCCCTTCTCAAGTTGAGTATCTCTTTCTCTTCATCTTCTGCTATCTTGATCAAGTTGAATTTAGATTCTGTTTGACAGCCAGATGAGCATATTCAATTAGAATCTTGTGATGTTTAGTTTTATTGGTTTATGCTGGTAAGTGGTAGCTGCTTTTATGATTATAAATTTATAATCCATATATGTTGTTTTGAAGTTATGCTATGCATGATGAATCGAGGTTCCTTTCTTTCTCCCACGCCCCTTTTATCTCTTTACATGAATTTTTAAATAAATTTTTGGTGAGGATTATGGGAAACCTTAACAAATCGGTATTATAGTTATAAATGTTGGCAAAAGTGTATCTTTTGTCCTCTTGTGATACTTCATAAAATTAAGGAGTTCCGTATTTGGAGAACCAAATATGTATTTTGGCAAGTGTTTGAGGATTGTGGAAGACCTTAAGATGTTTGGTGTTTCCTCTTGCTGAATCAATATAACTAGCCAATTAAACTGTACAAGTTTGTTCTTTAGAGATATTTGTTTTCCGTTGTTTGTTGTTAGAGATAGCTACTTTTACAAAATATACAAGTTTGTCCTCTTTGTTGTAGTTATACTGTACAAGTTAAATTTAGCTGCTTGTTGGAGTTAAACTGTACAATTTTGTCAGCTTTGTTGTGGTGTTTTGCATGATTTTCTTTCTTAACCTATAAGGAAAACTTTGCCTAAGACTTAATCTTTATGGGATGCTAAATCATCTACTGTTAGGAGTTGTTAGAGTTTCCACTTTTCACACTTCTTGTACCCAAATGGCTGCATTGTTCATTTGATTATGCACAAAAATACTTTTTAAAAGCTAATGCATACTGTGCAATTTCGCCACAAGATGGCTAAAAGGGAAGTATCTTAAATAAATTCTTCCAATACTAAACTTTGTATGCCATTGCTCATCAACAACATCTCTTTGGTGGTAACCCTTAATACGTTAAATCTTTCTTTTCTTTTCTTTTTTTGTTTCTTTGGTTTTTTTTGCTTGTAAGAGAAAGAAGAATATTTGATTGTATTTCCTGTTTTGATTTTGAGGATCAAGATGGAAAAGGATAAGTGAGATTGACACTTGAATTACAAAAGAGCAAGGATGATGATGTTCCTAAGCCTTTTACTAACTCTCAGGTAATCTAGTTGCACCTGAAATTTTGAATGTTAACACCTGTATCCTCGTAATCTTACTACACATGAAATTTTGAATGTTTAAAGTGATTTCTCCAGTAAAAAATATACATTAACCATTTAGCCTACATTCTTTAAGGAAAAAAAACTAGCATCCAAAAGACCCACAAACCACTCGTTTAACATTCCATTCTTTTCTTCCTTTCTCTCTGTAAATTCCGAGTTTCCTTACTGTTTCATATATCTTTCCCCATCGGTTAGCATATCAAGTTTATTTTATAAACTATACATCATGGTAACTTGCAATGTTAATAAAAAAGGACTTTATCGATGGTAGAGGACAATGGGATAAATTACCACACGGCAAGGCTTCGGGAGACCACACAGTGAAAGAAGAAGAGAAGAACCAAAGGAGGGAAGCTGATCTGAACAGAGAATAACCTAGGCAATACGAGATCCACCGATAGCACACATAGATGTCACAGGCTGGGTGAGAGCTTAGAGGGTAAGGGTTGTGGGAAAGAAACCTTCAAGCTCTACGCAGTTTGTACTCTCTCTTGGCTTAAGGGCATTTGAGACATTGCAAATTGAAATATATTACAAAAAGGTCCCATGGGGCTTTGAGAATAATTACCAGAATGTTTAAGACCTTTTTTTGGTTAAATGGCTTAGCTGGAACCTCAAAGTAATTTTCCCTACTTTCATATTTTCCTTTAATGACGTTTGGGTCTTTCCCAGGTGGTCACCCATCTTGTCATTGCTCTAGGGCTTAGCTGGGACCTCAAAGTATTTTTCCCTACTTTCATCTTTTCCTTTAATGACGTTTGGGTCTTTCCCAGGTGGTCACCCATCTTGTCATTGCTCTAGGCCAAGCATGCTTAACTGTGAAGTTCTTAAAAATTTCAATCCATTAAGCATAGGTTGCTTGTGATCTTTTTGGTTCACTAACTTTCTCTTTTTTTTTGTACTTTCTATCTCTGGGACTTATCTCATCTCATAACTATCATTTTGGCTTATATTTCAATTTACAGTAAAATGATGGATATTACATGAATTGCCCATGATAATTCAATTTGATGATATCAATCAATTCTCCATAGCAAGGGACACCTCAAAAATGCATGTTATCGTCACTGTTGCTTGCATAATTTCTTGTACTAAAAGTCTTAGAAACCATAAAATTTTAAGTGAGAGAGCATTAATCGCATGAAACTGTGCAGAACTTGAACCTGTTGATATTGTATGTGACATCCTAAATTTTATTTAGGAACTAAATTGTGATTAAGAGATAATTGTTTCAATTTCAGTTGTGTTTTCTATCATCTAGGGACTTTTGATGTGGCAAACCCTTGTCATAAGCAGGAATCACTATTGGGTTCCTTTCACAACGGCCAACTCTTGGATTCTTAGTGGCAATCTTTCATCAAGTAGCAAAGTTGCTCTCGGGGCACCTTCACTGCGACCAACATCTGGTTTCACCGTGACCAACCTTTAATTTCAAGCGAGTTTGCTGGTCTCAGGATAGGTTCTTCTATCAACGAAAGTGAGTCGAAGTATACACATGCTGGTCACATAGAGGGTATTATAATACACTCACCCCACAGGTCTTCCTTCAGTTTTCCCTCTTTCTCTTCTCCATATTCCTTCTCCTTTAGCTGGCGACGTGAAGTGTAACATCCACCATCTTCTGTAAACTGAAATAGAGGTGAAACCGATAGATATAAGTTAAGACAAGGCCCAGAAATGAAAGTACAGAAAGAGAAGATGCCAATGGATCAAAGAGACCCTGGTCAATTTAGTCATAAGGCTTTGAGATTACTAAGAATGTAAACCAGGGACATAAATGTCATTAAGTAAAAAGACCAAGGATAATATGGTCATCGGATAAAAGGGGTCGAATCAGTAGTCAAAAGTTGACTTTGAGCCCACAGATAGAAAGAGCGGAAAAAGTTGATGTTGATGGACCGAATAACAAAAAGTCAGACCTAGCTCAGCGGCAGAAATTTTATGAGAACTCCGCAGTTAAGCGTGCTCGTCCTGGAGCAATCTCAGGATGGGTGACCAACTAGGAAGTAGGTCATTACACAAAAGATCAAGCGCGACAAAGTCAAGGGTAAAATGGGAATTATGAAAAGTTAGACAGTGTAAGGGCATTTTGGTCACTTGACAAAGTCAAAAAGTCAACTGTTGACCAAAATATCAGAAAAATTCACAGAGGTCCAAAAGATAGAGCAAAACTCACTGAATAGCAGAGTTTCGACGGATTGTTGGAAATCGGCCTAGAATTTTATTTATAGAATTTTGAAGATTTAATGGCCGAAAATAATTATTTGAGATATCAAGAGACCTTAACCTGTTGAGTTCAGGGAATAGAAAAATTCAGTGAATTTTATAGTATTAAATAAAATTATTATCCAGTGTACGATTAAGGCGATTTTCTCGATTAAGGGGAAAAAGACCCAAAAAGGCCCGAAAATCCCCGAAATATAATTTATTTCAAAAATTAATTTTAGAAAATTATAGGACACTTTGGAAAAAGGAAAAGGGCTAGAGAATCAGTGAAAAATGTAGTATTTTTCAAGGCCCTAAAAGAAATTTGCTCTCCTACAAGAACTACCAGAATATGCAGGGGATAAGAATATGCAGGGGATAAGAAGGAACCTTCAGAGATTGTTTCTTTGCTCGCATACTGGATGCTAACACTCGAGGACTCTGAGAGTACGCTACTCTACATGGACGAGGGTTTTGGTTAGCATATATCCAAATGGGCTAGAGAGACATACGAGCTGGATCAGATTGTCTAGAACCCATAAGCCTTATGGAGATGCTGGTACTGAAGGAAGAACTCCTAGTAGAAGAAGAGAACTCCAGATACACTTTATTTGGATCAGGATCTTCTATGATAGTATCATCTCGAGGTTTAAGCAAGATACAAAGGCAACCAAACCATTAAAGTTTAAATTACAAAGCTTGTTCAGAGGAGATAGTTTACGGGAAATTCAAATGCCATAAATTGATTTTGCCAAATGTGACCTGAAATTGAATACCCGTGGGATTATAGAATCACTTTTCTCCTTAAAGACCAAGATTTTATTTAATTGAATAAGAAGGGTCAAAGAGGCCTTTGAGCTTGATTAGTTGCAAAAGGTGCAATAGGGACTTTCTCCTCAGTTGAGATTGAAGTTAAAGAGTCCCTTAGTGACATTTCGGTAGTCAGAGATTTTCTGGAAGTATTTTCAGAAGAGATTAGCGGACTACCTCCAGAAAGAGAAATGGAGTTCGTGATTGATTTGGTACCAGGAACAAAACCCGATTTCCAAGACTCCGTACAGAATTGCTTCAATTAAGATAAAAGAAGCGAAGAGCAGATAGAAGAGCTATTAAAGAAGGACGTGAGTCTAAGATTGTGTGTAAACTACCATGAGATAAGTAAAGTGATAGTAAAGCACGAGTAATTACTTCCCCGTGTTGATGATGTCTTAACCAGTTGAGTGGTACCAAAATATTTTCTGAATTAGATCTTATATCAGGCTACCACCAGCTCCGAGTTAGAGCTGAGGACAATTTCAAGACGATTTCCGCACTAGATATGAACACTATGAATTTCTAGTGATGCCGCTTGGTTTGATGAATGCCCTTGCAGTTTTCATAGACTATATGAAGTGTTCATTTCAGCAATACCTGGATTAGATTGTTGTAGTCTTATAGATGATGTTATAGCATGCTACAGATCTTTAGAGGAATATGAAAGGCATCTGAGAATTGTATTAACTGCTTTGAAAGAAAAATATTTATATGCTAAGCTCGGTAAGTTCTAATTATAAAAGGTGAAACTCCTAGGATAGGTGATCGCTCAGGAAGGAGTTGCTGCAGACTACACTGAGAAAAGGCAGTACTGAGATGGAATCGGCCTAGGACAGTAAGAGAAGTGAAATTCCTAGAGCACGTGATCTCTCAGGAAGGGGTTGCCGTAGACTACACCAAAGTAGAGGTAGTACTGAGATAGGATCTGCCTAGGATAGTAACCGAAGTCAGGAGCTTTCTGGGCCTAGCAAATTATTATAGATGTTTTATACAAAACTTTTTTGTATTTCCTTGCCGCTGACTAAGCTCACTAAAAAGAACCATTTTTTTTGTGGGATTAGGAGTGTGAGGCCAGTTTCCAAGTGTTAAGAAGAAAGCTAACCTTGATACCTATACTAGTGATTCCTAATCCCTAGAGGACCTTTATGGTCTACAGTGTGCTAGTAAACACGGATTGGGATGTGTGCTCATGCATAGGGTCGAGTGGTAGTTTATGCCTCACAACAGTTAAAGTTTTATGAAGAGAACTATTCCACGCATGATATTGAGCTAGCATCGATAGTTTATGCTCTAAAGATGTGGATGTACTATTTATATGGAGCAACCATCAAGTTATACTATGATTAGAAATGTCTCAAGTATTTGCAAGATTAGAAAGAGTTGAACTTGATACAGAGACGCTAGATGGAGTGCTCAAAAACTATGACTACATGATAAAGTATTATCCAGGTAAAGCAAATGTAGTTGTCGATGCATTGAGTAGGAACACAGTGTAGGTGGCTAAGATAATGATGAAAGAACAGCGACTGATAGAGAACCTCCGAGATTGGATTGTTTTGAATCAGTTGAAGATAGCGCCTGATAGATACAGAACCACTCAGATCCTCATTAACATAGAGGAAGAGATCAAAGAAGTTTAGAAAGAGGGTCAACTTGCATAGAGTACATAGCCTCAGATGAGTCTAGGAGAAGCTAAAGAATTCAAAGAAACCTTTGAGGGAATAATTATATTTAAAAATAGATATTATATCCCTCCAAAGACTGCTTTGAGGAAGATAATGCTAGATGAGACTGAGCCTTACCTCTAGGAATGAGATAGAAGAGATGATTAAGGAAAGAATCTTTGATAATCTATTAACATTCGAGGTTATTAGACATCCTAAGCTATGGGTGAGCTAGGTTATGAACATGTGCTGGATAAAACACATGTTATCAGAGATAAAGTTCTATATATTAGAATCATCTAGAAGTTCAAAAGAGTACAGAACAAAGAGATAGGATAGGATGAGATCCTGTCTAGTGATTCTAACACTATAGGTAAATAGAGGTATAAGGTATGAATAGTTAAAGTACATTTATGCTATAGAAATGTTATTTGGGCTGTATTTTATGACAGCTAAATATGAGAATGAGTTGGGCAGACTTTGAATAAGTTGTGGTTAATTTTTAAAGAAATTAGAAGATAGACAGTGCCAGAAGTACTAAAGTTGCTGAAAGGCTTTATAATTATTACAAATAAGCCAGATAGACTGTGATAGACACAGTAGCAGCAGCAGTTTCAGTAACCACAATAGACTTCCCAACTTAAGTCAGCTCAAGTTTAATAATAAAGGCATAATACTAGGAGCGGAGTTTGAGGATACTTCGTGATGAATTATCTACTAGTATGTAGGCTTAAATCTTTATATGATGAAAGATTCCTATGTGAATAAATTGTAAAGTTGAATTGACCAAAGATAAATTGGTCAAGGAATCTTAAGAGCCTACCGAAGGGAAAGTCAGGTAGTGCATCATAACGGTACATAAGATGAGAAATAAAGAAAGAAGTGATATGACACACCCCAGAAAAGTAAAGACAAGTAATGCAAAACTTAGAGATGCCTTGGGCAATGAGATTTAAACTAGTGATATTTCACTATGTTTCTAGGCATTGCAGAAGGGTGTGATTCTTAGGCCAATTATGAAAATGAGAAATTAAGTTCTCATTAGTAAATGCCACTGCTAAATATGTTGCAATATGATGAGAAGAGGAAGTACCCAACAGAAAGCATACCAGAAAATGCTTTAGCCAAAACGTATCTCTCTACAGTTTGGGATGGTGATTTTCCTATGCCATCACCGCTGTAATATCCACCATTTTCTGTAAATAAGAACAGAAGCCAAATTGATAGATATGAGATAAGACAAGGCCCAGGAATGAAAGTACAGAAAGAGAAGATGTTAATGGATCAAAGAGACCCTGGTCAATTTAGTCCCAAGGCTTTGAAATTACTAAGAATGTAAGCCAGGGACATAAACGTCATTAAGTAAAAAGACCAAGGGCAATAT